>DWQQ01000035.1:0-16757 GCA_018244775.1 Oxynetra roscius flavomaculata
GCCCGTTTGCTACTTTCTAGGCATAAAAAATTGTTTTACTGAAAAAACACTAATTCAGTCTCTTACTCCGGGGCACCCTGGATTCAAAACCTTGCGCCCATCGCGTTCTTTACAGTGCTACAAATTATTCTTTAAAGTATGTATGTCAACACTTGGTCAGAGTGGCAAACTAAGGACTTAATCTTTCTCATCCCGAGAGGAAGCCGGTGCCCAGTAATAAAACAATGAAAAGGTCAATGATGAACGTTTATAAATAAGTCTCTATTTTCGAGGACTATATTAAACTTTGTAAGTGTAAGTCTCTTTACCAGAAGCCTAACACCATATTCATTATAAAATATAACCATATTAAATATAGTATTGTTGTTTCCTTATATGCAATTACGACTACAAGGAACTCCAATTATACATAACACCATTCATACGATTATAATTAATCAATTGTTTTCATATAAAGGTGAAAACTCACGTGACCGAATTCTTCTCGTTTTCAATGATCTCAAATTGATCCGGAGTGGCGCTATGCGTGGAATTACTACTGCCATAGTAATTTTCCGAGGCGGTACAAGTCAGAGGCTTGGCGTCTAATTGTTGTTGTTCTAATGCTGTTTGGACGGATGACAGTTTATCGCCAGGAATATGCAGGTCGATGCCTTTGTTCTCTGACGTGGGGCTCGTCAGAGAGTTGAGACTTACTATGGCTGCGTCGTACAATTTTTGAAAGTTGAGTTTCTCTGTTTCTAAAGCGATTATTTTTTGTTTCAACAGATCTATTTCTTCGGCTTGGATTAGCAACTGTAAATAAGAAATTATATTAATAAGTAAGGAGAATTGTATTGATATATTGGAGCCATTCTGTCACTCATATGTTCACTGCCCAAGTGTTACGGCAAATGATGTTAATATTGCGAATATTACACACTTGGAAAATCAGAATGTTTGTCCTTGAAATATGTTGCCTGACAGTGAGAAAGTTAGCGGACGTGATTGGTTGTTCCGAATATAATAATTATTGACACCAGACGCCGCTTTTTCAATTCCATACAAAGCAAAGCATAGTCTAACAAGACAATGAAAAAAAATCTCTAAAATTACTGAAAGGACTTTAATATAGTTTTTACAAGCAGATAGAACTTGGTCAAAATATATCACTTATATCAGATAACAAAAAAAAAAGTTATATTCATTTAAGCACATTAATAGTTAAAAATAACGAACGAAAGTAAAGTAGAGATGTATTAATAAAAAAAACTAAAGGAGATACTAACCTCATGATTCCAATCGGTGTCATTATCAATTGATGTCTGACAACTCACACAGACATTACTCTCATCGAAGTAAGTCTGACAAGTGGTATCCACAAGATGAAGCTCAACTTCAGTGGACGCATCAATCTTTTGCACATTCATCATAGCACTGCCACCCCAGAACAACGATACCAGACCAGCCGGTCTCGGCATGTTTAAACCAACGTCGTCCCAGTCTTCGAATTCCTAAAAAGAATAGTAGATATTATAAAGTTCAATTTCTAAATTTGTTTTATTTTTATTAATAACACCAGCATGTAAGTATCACACGACAAAGACAAAGGTAGCATCTATAGCAGGCTAGGCCTACAGCAAGCAAGCTAAAGAAGCACACTGTCATTCAAATAACTATTCATCCTTGGCTTATGGAGACATAGGTTATAATTGACTCAAATTTGAACCATGGTTCAGTATTCGTCTCCATACTCTCCAGCAACTGGGGGACAACTGCAGCGCCAAATAGTTCCATTGCAGGTTCACAGACATTTCAAACAACTTTAGACTTAAGATGATAATGAAAAAAAATCAAGAGACATCTGAGAATGCTCCTGTACTTTCCTCTAAAAGTGTGAATCCTGTGATTTCAAATTAATGCTTAGCGAAAGCAGGAGATTATTTAACATTTCTCATTCGGAGAGGAGCCCATGTTCAATATCAGAATCATAAATGTGGTGAATAAGTAGAGAACTATGTGGAGTAACAATAACATCCCGCAATAGTTTGACGAAATTTTGTGGATAGAGAAAAAATAATACCTGGTCTGGATTTTCATCGGAAAATGTGATGGAAGTGAGTTTGTAGTTTTGTAATAGAAGATATTCGTTTATTAGAAAGTTGAGCGCTCGTTTCTCATGCGGTTTCAATGACCTCTGGTTGAATTTGTCCTTTGAATTTTTTTCTAAAGCCGAATCGCCATCTGTAAAAGGCATGAATTAGATGTCATAAGGAATACAAGCTTACAAATATTTATATGTTTATAAGCAAGGGATATACTCATAATTCTCAGAAAGAAGTAGTACCTAAATGAACAAAATATTTATACATTTTAGCTGTGGTTGTTTTTATCTAGGTGTATATGGATTTCTTGTTTGTTTTCCTTAAAAACAAACAAAGCCAAACACATTTAGAATGAGTTTTTATAATGGTCACACACCAGCGGTCAGACTTAATGATAATACATAAAACTTATTGTTATTTGCTCTCATTAACATAATTGAAATATTTCAGGGGAATGGTTTTAATTATGGTTCTTTTTTTATGTCAAGAGAGTAGCAAGTGGCCAAGGAGTCTAAACAATTGGCCACTGCCGACCATAGACATCTGCAATATCTCAAACAGGACTGTTAGTGTTAGGACAATCACTTAGGTTTTATAAGAACAATAGTTGGTTAATATTCAATAATGGTACCTGCAAACTGAGTGAGGTTAGCTCTTAACGCATTTATAGTCTCTTTGGCTTTCCTCAGCTCAAACTCCAGTACGGCCACATCACCTCCACTGCATCCTCTGTCACCACCACCGTCTTCCGAATATCGTGCTGTATCCAAAGAATCCAAGGTTGCTTGACTAGGAGTACGATCTGTGGAAATTGACATTGTTACCATTATTCTGCAATGAATGTATACAAGAATGATTGCAGTGATAGTTGCAAACACACCTTATTGTATACAATACACATTTTAATATAAAATACTAGCTGTAACAATGAAGGAAAATATTCGCTGAATAAACAGCAGAGTATCCACTCCATTACTTCTTATCCAATGACTATCAGTTCTTTGACATACATATATGGCCAGCTCACTGCCACTTCAGATGTTGATGACTTTGATTCTCTGATGAATAGTCTAATTGCAGATCCCATCAATCAGAGAAACAATGAGTACAACACGTTCCATAGCTCGCTGAGCAATATTTAACTGGTGGACTAACCATACTAAGTATACATGTTCCAGCTCTTGTATGTCATGCCAATTAGGACAAACTAGTTGGAAACTTAGTTTTGGTGTCTTAAGGCAAGGGTGAAGAGAAAACTTTATGCAGTATACCAAATTCTGCCCAGCCAAACTTAAGCCTTCACACAAAAAAAAAGACCCAACTGCAAGAACTGCTCGAGGTATATTTATTCTGAAACAACATTGAGAGTGCTCATTTACGACAAAAGGTCTCCTCCGGCTGGAAGCTTTCGTAAAACAAGATTTTAATTTCATCCAAATCCAAGAGAGCCAAACCCTCCCTGTCGAGAGGTTTCAATGGGCCGACCAATCCAACATACTTGAGAGATGATTAGCTTTATTTCAAGAAAACAAAAATGATAGATGTGGCTCAGCTGCAAAATGAGTTTATAATGAAAAAGGTTCAAGAGCAGTTTTGTGTCCCTTCTTAAAATGGAGAAAGACAAAACTGTCCGTAAAAAGGCTTCGCAGCCTCTGCAGACCGGGTACTCCTACTGCCTACAATAGATATGAAGTAACGTTGTGACCACAGGGCTTTTTAAAACCAATACCATCTTATCCAGGCACATATCAGTTCAGTGCTGTGTATAAATCATGTGTAAAATATTTTATCCTACAATCGGCTCATGTTCTTTTGATTCAAATTAAAAACCTTGAAATGTACATTATGTTATAGAACAAAAAAATACACTGCGTTTATATCAAATAACTTTATAATTTTATACATACGCATTGATCCTGTTTCAGTAGGCCTTGGGACATGCTGCTCGAAATTTCCAGGATTCGAAAAGAATTCCCTCAGTTGCGGCAATTCCCGCCCGCCCTCCACCAGCTCTGTATGTAGCTCCAGAGCCGTCAGGAAGTAGTGGTCTTTCAGAAGCTTGGTTGCTATGTCCTCGTAACATATATGAGAGGACGTAGCGAACGAACTCTGCTCGACATCCTTGTATGGATTCATAATTATTACTTGTGTAATTATACTACGAATTAATTAAACACATGTTATTATATAGCAATAGTGTCTAGATTCCAAGAATCTCATCCTGTTAGATTTTTACATTTTAAACGATCTAGATTTCTTGGACACTAAGTATTTTGGTACTTAATAATCACAGAGCACAGCATACATTTATGGTAATTCTATTTGTCTGCATAATACACATTGACGGGTAGATGACGAAGTATCGAAAAATACAAAGCACCGTACTAATTACTCTGTGGTTAACTTGTACTTGGTAAACTACTTACTAATACATAGATAATACACTACTAAAGATTTGTTGAAAAAGTATGAAGGATGGTGTCATAGAGTACACTTTGGACGGGTGACATGTCGCCGTCAACATGACAACGTCAATGGAACAAAAGGTGTATACGCACATTCCTACTACCCGATCAGAGCACGAACATCAAACACTGTCGGCACAGTTTTTACATTCCTTGTTTAATGTTGTAGGGTAATGGTTGCTTGGTTGTTTTTATGTGACACTACTACATTTTACATGGACTATGTGTATAGTATTAAACAATAAAGTCACTTTTACAAGTTATCTATCTAACTATTGACTGTAAAGTTTAGAAATAAAATGGAATGTCCATAAATCGACATAGCACTTCTTTCGATAAGACGTAGTTTTAAAAATAAATTTAATAATATTTGAAAAAAATGTGATAACGTGTATAAATCTTATTACACATTTTTTAGTCTGGGGCAAATGTTACCTAATGCTGTAAACTTTATCTATAAACTACTGTCAGTCGATAACTTGTGACAGTAATCGGACAGTGACATGACAGACTTGGTGGCAAAGTTGTGTTTTGTCATTGTCAATACTGTTTAGTTGTTGTTTTTATTTTTAATTTGTTGCATTTTATTTTATGACTTAATCTTACGTCCATAAACTTTTGTTCAAAAATACAACATGGCGTGAAGGTCTGAAGTAATAAATGAGAAGAGAATCAAAATGGGGGAACAATATTTTAATTTAAAACGAAAGCTCGAAGAGCTCGGGTACAACAACACATTACCCGTGGACGCAGTTCCCCTAGTAGAATGTCTGCTAGCAGATTTATTGCAGACTACGCGCAGCCTACAACATTACATGAATTTGTCTAAGGAAGCTCTTATGCAGAGAGATACCTTAATGCTGGAGGCAGAACCTTATAAGTGCGACAATGCTAAACTCATACAAGAAAATAACAAGCTACACTTGGATATTATTCAGCTTAAAGAGGAAAATCTGAAACAAAATAAGGATATTAAAAGGAAATTGAAAACGATGGCAGATGAACTAGTTAGAAAAGATGTGACTATAAGTAAATTGCAACATGATGTGAGGGATTTGAGTTTAAGAGGTCTATGTGCTGATACGCAAAGCAGTCGTAATAGAAGCAGGAGAAGAGATGGTGATGATAATAATCACATAACCAAAGCATGTATTTGTTGTGAAAGGACTGGTCATCCAGAAAAAGATGCCACAGAATTGAATCAAAAAATTCAAATACTTCAAGAAAAAAACGACGAATATTGTGATGAGATCGCACAACTTAGTGCTAAAGTAGAAAATAGACAAAGTGAAATAATCAGGTTAAATATGTTGTTGGAGGGTGGCCGACCAGTATCAGCTCTAAAAAAAGATTTTACTAGTGAAAAACCAGATGTAAGAATGCAAGGTATATTAAAACAATTACGTGAAATGGAAAAAATTAACGCCCATTTAAAAATGGAACATGACAAAAATCTTGAAAAGCAACATGAAGCAATGCTCTGTGCATTGAGCCTGGCAGATAAAAATAAAAACTTGCAGGAAGAATTACGTAAGGTTGATGCATTAGCACTGAAGGTTGAAGAAGATTGTAACAAAAGGCTTGCTACTATGATGAATGAAATGAATTTTATGCAGACAAGAATAGAAAGTCTGTCATTAAAAAATTCAGAATTAGAAAGAGAAATTTCCCATCAGATGCCAAGGGAAAGTTTGTCTAGTTTCCTTAAAATTCAAGAATCATTGAATATAGCTGTAAAAGAAAAAGAAGTATTGCAAAAAGAAATAAGAGATCTAGTAGAATTAAACAAAACCTTGCAAGATAAAATTGTGTCTTTATCACAAGTCAACAGGAGTTTTGAAACTGAACTGGCATCCCAGTGTAGGCACATTGACAATCCAAGATGTATTGTGAAAGAAGAACTACAAAAACTCTTAGATGACGAAAGAAGAAAATATGAACAGTACATAAGAAGTATTCAAGAAAAACTAACTGACACTATAAGTGCCTTTAATAATCACTTCAAAAATAAAGACAAGCCATACAGCCCCAAATTTAATGTATCATCAGAAAATATATTTATAAGAGATCTGCATAAACAAATTTGTGAGAGTGAGCAAAAAATTCTCATGTTAAAAAAAGAAAATGAAGAGATTAAAAACAAAATAACAAACAAGGAGGATTGCAACAAACAAGGATATCAAGATCTAATTAACCATTTAAACACAGAAAATGCAGAATTATCAAAAGAAAACATAGCTCTTTCACAAAAATTGAGCCAGTACAAAGCAATCAATTCTACGAATTATAACAGAGGTAGTAATAGTAAAGATGATCTAAATAAATTGAGACAAAATATTGAAATGTTGTCTGATGAAATAAAAATTTTAAATAAAGATAAACAGGAATACTGCTCCAGATATAAGGAAGCCATGGAGCTGGTAGATAAATTAAAAAGAGATTTAGCATTTAAACAGAGAGAAGTTGAGCATTTGGAGGAAGAAAATTCTTCTTACAAAATGACTAACAGAACTGGAAAAGCTTCAGTAGATCAATTGAGGGATGAATGTAATTATTTGAGAGAACAGTTAAAAAGAATTCAAACAGATGTTGTTAAAGAAAAAACATTGGCAAATCAAATTAAAAATATTCAATTGGAAACAGAACGCAATAATAATGAAGTACAGAATGAATTGTTGTCTGCTAGAAAAAAGCTTAGTTTATCAAAAGACACAATAGATATGTTAGAAAGGAGATGTAAGGAACTTCAGTCTGAAATTATGACACTTAAAAATGACAAAACTACTTTAATTGATAATGTAACGGTGCTTGATCAGGAGAGGGATAAGCTAGTTTTAGAATTAGACAACAAAGCAGAAACTATTGGCAGTCTTGAAACAAAAATAAAATCACAGACGTATGACATAAACAAGTTGGAAAATGAAATTGTTGATCTTAAAAGAAAGTTAAATATGACCAAGGTTTCTGAACATAAAATAGCGGATTATGAGAGCCAGTTGACATTTTTAAATGGTGAAATATTAAGATTAAATCAACAGTTCGACACAGCAGTAATAGAAAATAAACATTTACAGAACAGTTTGACTGATGCCCAGGGAGCATTAAAACTCAATAAAATGGAATTGGACAAATCTAAAAAAGATGTAGAAAGTCTTAAGCAGCAATTGCAACATTATGTTGCAGAGATTAGAAGGATAGAAGAGCTCCTATCGCAAAAAGAAGCAGAACGGTCCGATATGCTGGAGCACTTTGCGAGTCTTTCAGTAGAAGCAAACCTACTAGAGAACACTAACCATTCCTTAGAAAGTGAGTCTGCATCTAAATCTTTACAACTTCAAACATATATAGGACAAATTGAGAACTTGGAATCAAAAATGATTGAAAAGGATAATATAATTGATAATCAATCCAGCCAAATTACTGTTATGAAATGTAAAATTACAGCTCTGGAGAATGAAGTGAAGTTGATAACCGAGGAGAAAACGGTCCTGGAACGAAATGTGTCTTATCTTAAGAAAATGTGCAATAATTTACAGACTGAAAGTGGCAACAAAGCGGCCGGCGTCAATGAAATGGATTCAGAATTGAAATTATATGAAAATAGAATAAAGAGTCTTACTAATACAAGAGGAAAACTAGAAGTCGAAAGGGACGAAATGTTGGAAAAGGTAAAAACAACTGAGAGACTTCTATCAAATGCACGGAGGGAAATAGTAGATCTAAAATTAGCATTGCAAGACGCAACATCAGAAACCAGATCGCTCCAGGAGCATATAGACAGGTTAAACAGTAGAAGCATTGATTCTCATCAAATACATGAGGTATATGAACAATATGGTATTAGATTTTTTAATAAGGTTATTATACAAATGTTTTCTATATCTGGTATGTTACTTTTTCAGATGACACTGACGAGAGAAGAAATGGAGCTGCCACTAATGTTAGAGGAAACCATTCATGAAGTGAGTCAAGAGGAAGAGGAGGATCATATACAGTACCAAGAACTTCATAAAAAGTATACAAATTTTTCACATGGTAGCACTTTGTAATACTATTTTTACATTTGATTTATTAGTAAAATAGGAAATATCGATCTTAAAATATATAATGTTCATTGTTCCTTACATATTTATGTACTTAAGATAATTATAAATGAAATAAAAAATAAAACAGAAATATATTAACATAATTATACCAGTATATTAAAGTTTCTTATTTACTACAAACCTCTCCATATAATAAAAATAAAGTGTCTTTTTAACTCATGTTGCTCATAAAATACTTCTGTTTATAGGTTTTGTATTTAAGTATAGTGAAACCAACAAATATCAAAATCACTTTTATTATTATCATTGTATAGATCTTGAAAGGTAATCGATTAATAGTACATTAGCAAAAACTAACTACAATTATCTACAAAATTTGTGGTATTTTACTATCATATACATGTACATATGTTTATATATATACTTATATGTAAACACATATGAAATATACACATAACAAGAGATATCTATATAGACTAAGGAATTCATGGAATCATCAATCGTATCATATCTCTAAGCCAAATAATATACATAATATGGTGATAAATTCGGCTACCCTCACATCATGTACCTACAAAAGTTCAAACAACTTAAATTTTCTAAAGACAATAAATTTTAAATCTGAATTTCAATCATGCTATCCATCAAAAAATAATAGAATTTGTTAAAGTTTTCATAACCACATATTTTTCTATTGAACACATATCACAATCAATTTGCATAATAAGAAAATGTTAATTAATATTTTACATATAGTCAAAAATATGAAGAGGTCTTTCTAGAACTTTTATTCAATAGGGTAGATGAATTTGACGGTCTCAATATTACATACATCAATTTAAACAATAAAACAAAAACTCATAGTAATAGCTGGTATTCATACTAACAAAATAATCATTCATTTGAATAAAAACGTAACAGCATATTAAAAACATTTCATATTGAGGACTAACAAAAATCATTCATGGTTTAAACTTTCCAAAATGGTGCTTTTATTGCTTGGAGTTTCCAACACAGACTACAAAGTGAATTTGTATGCATACACATATAGTATCTATATGTGTAAAGTGTAACTTTTAAAAACATTTTTGCTTTATGGTCAGTGAAAATTTGTATTGTGCAACAAACTACATGTTGTGTGAAGTGATTAAAGCAGAACACACAAAGGATATTGATATAATAACATATAGTCAGGTTTATACACGTTTTACTTAAGTTATAAGGTTGGTTGAGTCAGCTAAATGCCAACTTTGGGCTTAATAGTTGTGAGATCTCAATATTTTCATACATTGTAAGCATTATTGGTTAAGCTATGGCATTAATTATCTAATAATCTAATTATCAAAAACCACCCATCACCTTCCAGATATTTAATACCCTTTTGCGTGTATAACCGATAAATAATACTAACCTTTGTGAGTCATCTTAACAAAGCCTGATACCAGAATCACACAATAGAATTATCAACAATGATACTCCATTGGTAAATTCTCTAACAATTAAACAATTTATCAACTTAATTGTGATAAGTACCATTGAATGAACAAATTTGAGAGTATATATGATATTATATTTTAATAGAAACACCTAAATATAAGACTTTTCGTCTATGATTTTGCACTTAAACTTCATCATTAACTCATACAATTATTTGCATAATACAAAACATAAATGAGTTTTTAAAATTTTCTCTGTCCGTTTTCCAGAAAACAGGCTGTACCAATTTTTTCTATAGTTTTATTGACAGAAAGAATTTTCAAAAATCAATCTCTCTCTGAACTCAATAGAAACGGATTCGGCCACAAGATTGAACAAACTATTGTTTATGTGTAATATTGACCGTGGATATAAATGGCAGCTATTCAACTAGACACTTAATAACATAATTTACATATAAACACAAAATCACATTTACAAGTACCCATGACCTTCATAGTGATGGAAGCTAATTAGCATTCATCAAATACTATCGGTGGGCCTAACTAAATCTATTAGGAGACATTACTAAATCACATTTTAATTAAACAATAATTATACATATATAATTAATGAAAAAATATACTTAAATTGTTTTCGTTAGCATAAATAATAGCATTACCAATGCTCTTGTCCACTGTAAGACAAGTCTCTTCTCTTCTCTCAAATGAGAAACCAGCATTATTTGTAAATATATTAATGTGATTTTACATATCTATGGAATGCTTCCAATGAAGAAATAATAATTTAAATTGATATTGTTGCATGAAAATCATTATTAAATTATTATAAAAATCATTACTAACATTTATGTTTACAGGAAAATCTCATTTATCCAAATTGATGTGAGGAGAAGTGGCACATACTAGACCCATTCACCATAATATAGCGGCTTTCCGCATTTTATGTATTATCACAAATCTCTGTTAGCGTGAAGTACTTGGATCAGTTGTTAGTATCGGATAATGCGGAGTAGTTCCCGGTTGATCAGTGGGCATATAAGCGAGGTTTTATTGTAAATACAAAGAATAATTTCGACATAACCAACTTTCTTGCTTTAACTAAGGGTATCTGCTGTCAACATTACTATCAGTCTAGTGAGCATTGTAGCTGATATTGAAACGGCACGGCACTATGTACAGAAGTTGTTATACAGATATCAAACAATTCCACACATTCCCTCGACAATTTATTAACAATAACTCTAAGGTAATTGACTCGGAAACATGTTCAACCACATTATACATTTTCAAATACTAATAGGCTATAACAATATAGTTGTTACATATACAACATTAATAGTTATATTTATAAAGTCGCTAGAATCCTTGTGAAGCCAATACCCGCCCCCAATATAGTCTGTCCTATGCCCCATATCATGGCGTGTATGGGTGGCATCGCCAAGTTCGCTGCGCGGTATATAAACGCGACCGCTGCACTGCTCGCAACGCCTGAAGTCACCGGCCCCGCCACACCCATTACTATTAATAGAACAGGGAAGAACTTTCCGTATTTATGTTTCCTAAGAGTTCCAAAGGCGACCAGCGCGGCGCAAGTATGCACAAACACCGAAGAGCACAGCGACCACAGAAACACTGGATACCACATTTCACCAAACGTATCTAATGGATCACCGGGAGTCAATTTCAATATATTAACAAATGAATCAAATTCAGACACTCGGAACTCCGACAACATGTCATACATGTTGTCCTTCGCGTTCTGATGCTTAAAGGCATCGGGACTGTTTTAGTTCTGTGCACGAAATTTTTGTACCACCAAAAAAGAATTTGAGTTGCGAGTCGTTCTCTGAACAACTATTTCTCTGATTCTTTTCACCCTACACAATAGTAAAGTAGGAAAACTGCGTTTATTTTTATTAGACCTATTTCTTGTGTGCAATTTTCATTCGCCATAAAATTCATCGGTCAGAAACAAGTCAATGCAGAACAATGTAATTGAACGAGTGGATGACGTTTTTGACAGTCACATTTTGACGCTTTTTACTGTGTCAAAATCTTTCAGTTCCATTACACGATCACAGTGTCGTAGTTAAATTTTATTTTAGTTAAGAAAGAAGTAAGAAGAAAATACCTTTTCAATTTTATATTAAAACGTATATATTTAATATGTAATTAATGTAAATTAGACGACATTTTTAGATCCAAGACGATTTTTTGAGTGCTGCCAAAGTGAATACAAGCAATATAAAACTGTTATCCAAGTAAAACAACATCATTTTGTGCAAACGGCCATCCGGGTCCGCATAGTATGTTCGCAACATAGACCTTGAGCAAGTCAAGTTTTTTTTTTTTAAATCCATTAGAAAACCCCAACGAAGATACTGTATTGGTTAATAAGCTCCTCTCCGATTACGCTCAAACATCACCCTATCAAACACCTAATACACTGTATGCTTATTACTTCATGTATTTAAATTGTTCACTGTTGTTTTGTAGGATTTTAATGCCCTTTTTTCAAATTTCTTGGCAAAATTACGATTTATCGCAGTGTATTACTATACATCGTACTCGATTCCCTAAAAAATAAAGCTGGCAACATTAATAAAGTGTGAAGTTAGGAATAAATATCATATATACCAAACTGCCTCGCCTTAATTTTCGTCTCTATTTATTGATCGTCGTCGTCTTCTTTAATAAGTTTGCTTCGTTTTGGAACGATAGTTATAATATTGGAGTTGTAATTAATTGCAAAACACTTACGGAAGGTACGTTGGAGCGCAATTTAACGTTCTTTGTTCTGTGTACACAGAAATGTGAAGTTAGTGCATTTACCGTTCTGTCAATTAGTGTTGTCGATAACCTTATTGCGTATAGAGCACCGCGTGTTGCGTTTACAGATAATTTTTATTTATTTAAAATAAAATATTTGAGTTTTACAAAACTTCACAATGGGTAAGGTGCGATCGAATTCGGGTGCGCCCCGGAAGCAAGGATTTAACAAATCTGGGCACTCCATGAACCCAGATCGGCCCACGGAAGGATTGAAAGGCGTTGGAAAACCAAGAACCAAGGGAACGATCAAGCGGCTGCAGATGTACCGCAACTTTAAAGCGAAACGTGACAAAACCGGAAAAATATTGACTCCTGCACCATTTCAAGGTTGGGTACCATCTGGTACTCGGGCTAGAGTGGAACCTAACCAAAAGTGGTTTGGAAACTCGCGGGTTATATCACAAAACGCCTTGCAGAAGTTTCAAGAGGAATTCGGAGCAGCAGTAAAAAATCCCTACCAGGTTGTGATGAAGCCTACGAATTTGCCGATTACGTTATTGAATGAAAAAGCTAAGCATGCCAGAGTTCATTTACTGGACACTGAAGGCTTTGATAAAACGTTTGGCCCAAAAAAACAGAGGAAAAGGGTCAATCTCAAGGTCAGTGATATACAGTCACTATCGAAAGCAGTGGAGGACAGTGTAGAGAAATATGATGAAACTAAAGACATAGATAGGGTTCGTGAAGATGAAGGTGTAAAGGAAGGTCAGAGAGATTGGGTGTTCGGTGCAGGGATGAGTAAGAGGATTTGGAACGAATTGTACAAAGTTGTAGACTCCTCGGATGTACTTTTACAAGTATTGGATGCGAGAGATCCGATGGGTACACGAAGTCCTTATGTTGAGAAATTCCTACGAGAAGAAAAACCTCATAAACATCTGATATTTATATTGAACAAAGTAGATTTAGTGCCTAATTGGGTAACTCAGAGATGGGTAGCAATTTTAAGCGCTGAATATCCAACTATAGCTTTTCACGCTTCGATGACTCATCCGTTTGGAAAAGGTTCTTTGATAAATTTACTGCGGCAGTTTGCTAAATTACACATTGATAAAAAACAAATAAGTGTAGGCTTGATTGGTTACCCGAATGTGGGCAAATCGTCAGTCATAAACACCCTGAGGGCAAAAAAGGTTTGTAAAGTGGCACCAATCGCCGGTGAAACCAAAGTTTGGCAATACATTACTTTAATGAGAAGAATATTCTTGATAGATTGTCCCGGTATTGTGTACCCATCTGCCGAAACGGACACTGAGAAGGTTTTAAAAGGAGTTGTAAGAGTGGAATTGGTACAAAATCCAGAGGATTACATTGATGAAGTTATAAAAAGGGTAAGGAAAGAGTACCTGGTAAAGACATATAAAGTGGATGGATGGGAGAATGCAACTGAATTCTTAGAAAAATTAGCAGCTAGAACTGGGAAATTACTGAAAAAGGGTGAACCAGACATAGCACAGGTGGCCAAAATGGTTCTTAATGATTGGCAGCGAGGTAAATTGCCATTTTATGTTGCCCCAGAAGGTTTTGAAGTGCCTTTATCAAAACAGCAGAAAGACACAATTACAGTTGAAAGCAAAGTTCCGATTGCAATCAATGATAAAGAAGATGAAGTACCAGAAATAGCTCCAAAAGAAACAAATGAAGAAGAACCTACTAAGCCAAGATTAACTCTTAATAAACTATTAATAGCTCAAGATTTTGCAAAAATAAGAGTAGGGTTACAGTTTGATAATGATGATGATGTCAAACCACTTGAGGTAGTTAACATTCCAGAAGAATTAAAAAATCTAGATGTGAAAAATGATGATGAAAAGTCACAGAATGATGATGAAAAACCACAGAATGATGATGAAGAATCACAGAATAATGATGAAAATTATGGTGAACAGAGTGATAGTGATGGTTCAGGCATCAGTGATATTTATGGGCATGATAGTAACCGGTGCAGTGATGTAGAGGATTATTTGACGAATGATTCAGAGACGGTTACTGCATTGAAACGTAAAAAAATTGAAATAGCCCGAAGTGGGGCATTTACTGTAGAAGACGTGTCTCAAAATGAAAGAAAGCGCAAAAGGGACCCAAGCGATGTTGACGTTAAGAAAATAACTGCCAAACAAAGACGAGCTATAGAACGAGCACAGCGTCGTACCAAAACGGGAAGCAATTTCTATGAAGTTGCAAATGTTAAAAATCGGAATAGAAATAAAAAAAAGATTGTGTAAAAGTTGTATGAATAATTATAAAGTTAGAATTTATTTTACGTTTGTATTATTTTGTTATTTCGAGTACTATTATAAGTATATTTTAGTTTTTGTCTTAGGTAAGCTTTTTCATATTTTTCTTTCTTTTTGTTATATTATCACATTTAGTTAGAAGTAATGTAAATTCTTTGTTTGCAGATGTCATCAGGTAGTGAGAGTGATGATGAATATGTACCAGAGGAGCCTGAAAAAGTTTCGGAAGAAGAATCAGCAGATGAAGAAACCAATTTACAATATGAAATGGAACAGGAACAAAAAACAACTCTCAAACGGAAGTCAATACAAAGCGGAAAGTCCAAAAAGAAAATGAAAGCTACAAATAGTAATAAGGACAGTGATGAAGAAGAAGTAATAAATACTGAAAAAGTCTTTAATCCTGAAGAAGAAAAGAAACGAGAAGAAGACCTTTGGGCAAAATTTTTGGAAGGAACGGATACAAAGCCGATATCAAGCACAGACAAGGCTACTAAGGCTACTCATTTAGAAACACCTGCAACTTCCATTAAACCAGTGACATCAAAAGATAACAAACCAGACATGGATGATAGTGAAGAGAAAGCAAAAAGAATTTTCGAATTCGCGGGAGAGACTATTGTAGTTGAAAATAATGTCATTAAAGAGAAAATCAAGACTACGGATAGTTCTACATTAGGTAATAAATCATGGTCACTTATACTGTTTACAGTTTTTACATTTTCAAAAGCTTAATTTCAATGCCTCCGCTAACATGTCTGTGTTTGTAATTTTTCAGTTAATAGTAACGTGGGTACATCTCGAGGTTGCAAGGTCGGTCTGGCAGGTATATTGGGACAGCTGAATAAAAAGAATAAATTGTCAACCTTGGACAAATCAAAATTAGATTGGGTCACCTACAAGAAAGAAGAGGGAATCGAAGAGGAAATTCACAGTCACAACAAAGGGAGGAACGGGTAAGGATACCATTGAAGATTATGCCCACTTATGTATATTTTCATGAGAAAACCTTTTTCATATTTTTTAATATCCCAAATCGAGTATTGATATATATTTTTTTATATCAGAATTTGAAGTTACTTTAGTATGATAGGTGTTTTTATATCAGAATGATATAATAACGAATTGAACCAGACAGTCTATACTACTTTGCATCCTCCAAAACCGTTGTGTATGCATGAAGAGAGTGATGAATGTAGACGAAACACGTCAAGTTTGTAAGGACAGAGATATTTTCACCCGGTGCACTCTGTCTACTGTCCTGTAAGCGACCTGGCGTGACGGTATTATTATTATAGTTTATACCAAATGTGATATTATATAAACCAGTTACTTTAAAGTTTGGTTGTACAGCTAATGATCTTGCAAGCCTGTTGCCTACATAAAACCTAGAAAATTGCATTCAGTGAAAATCACGAACATTGCAAAAATAAGTTAACATTTTAGGTTAATATTTGGTTTTTTTTTTATTAGACCTATGGTATGGCGTTGTGACTTTAAACTATTATAATAAAAACTATGTTTTCAGAGGGCATTAATGCGTATAATTTTCGCCCTGATATTTTACATGTTCGTATTTGTACATAAAAATAAAATAAATAACCGTCACGCCAGGTCCCTAGCGGGGCAGGCAGAGAGCACGGAGTGCCAAACA
>DWQQ01000036.1:0-16729 GCA_018244775.1 Oxynetra roscius flavomaculata
ATAGGTCGGGCACTAGCTGATGGGGGAGTCAAGAGCTTCCGAAACCGGCGTGTATGCATGAAGAGACTGTTTGGCACTCCGTGCTCTCTGCCTACCCCGCTAGGGACTAGGCATGACGGTTATTTATTTACTACATGTATATAAATGTATATTGTATATTTTTACATCCAGATACAGAGCAAATGGTTGCACTCATCAAATAAACCGACACCTGGCGCAGCAGTCAGATTCAGTAACCACTGCACCAAGGAGCCAGTCGGGATTTTTTTTTTTGAATGAATGAATAGTTCATTCGGATTTGTTTTTGTACATTTGGGATTAGTTGCAAATTATTTTAATTCCAAAATACTGAGAAAATTGATAACAACTCAATCAGATATTTCCGACATATCACCGTGCCGGAAGTTAGCTAAAATTGGGCGCGTAAAAAATTTATCCAATTAGAGGTGATCGACAGAGTGTAAAAATCGTTTGACACAATTTTCGATGTTACAAGCCGAATGAAAACGGTTGCTTGAAAAAAATTATCAAATGTTGAAGTAAAAAATAGTAACTAAAAAATAGTACTAATAGAACTAAAAGTTCAATTAACGATTTTGTTTACTTCCTCATATTTCAGTAGGTCCGTGAAACTAACAAAACAAAAGTAGACGTCAAGGCTCAAGTTACTAGAGAACACTTTGTCCACCCAACTGTCGA
This sequence comes from Oxynetra roscius flavomaculata, assembly GCA_018244775.1. Classification (NCBI taxonomy): domain Eukaryota; kingdom Metazoa; phylum Arthropoda; class Insecta; order Lepidoptera; family Hesperiidae; genus Oxynetra; species Oxynetra roscius. The sequence goes on from DWQQ01000036.1 coordinate 700, forward strand.
ACGACCGAATTTCTAAACAAAAAAATTGGTGCACTGTAACATAACAACGACCAATATTGCGCGGACAATTATATAATTTGTAAGATAAAAATTTGTTTCAAATTATCGAATGGGCGAGAAGTGGGTAAGGATTAATTAGCGTACTCATTTCGTTCGGAAGCAGGCTTGTAAAGCAGACATTTGTAGGAAGTTGTATTAACACCGGACCAGCCCTAAATTTGCAATTTATATTGAGACTAGCAGCAAGAGTATTTTTTGATTCATGCAAATAATCGATTCATTTACATCTTGTTTTTAAATAAAGTGTAATGAAAATTTTACTACTTCTCGAAATGGCTCGTTTGGAAGGCTAGTAATAAAATGCGCTATATTATTTTAAAATCAAGAAGATGTATAAATCACTTCAATCTGAAACTGTATCTTTAATGGCTAGACTTAAGCAGGTCTACCCGACATATCGTAACGTAATCTAAAATATTAAGTACCCGATCATGCGTATCATTTATAGTCCGGGAGGTGAGTAAAAATTTTACTCGGCACAGAATTACGAAAGTACACATTTACTTTTTAACTACGCAAATAGTTTATACTTTAGTTAATACTTTAATAACATTTATCACCACCATCGAATTCTCATCATATTCCTAGATTGATTGGTAAACAATACCGCCAGGCATGACTAAACTCCAACTTTGCTACTTACTTACTCATTCATAAATAAACTTCAACTTAGCAAATGAACAAACAACTCCCATAATGGTAAGTGGTCAGGGTCGATCAGGGATCAGGGTCGATACACATGAGTAAAACAGAACAAACGCCAATACCTTGTCGAGCTTAAAGTGTCTTATTCCTCTCTTGAAACTCATCTTAGTCATAATGTTCTTTGACATTAGAGAACAGAAAAAAGAAGCAATAAAACAAAACTTATTCCGACCTTCACAAACTGTATGAAACTAGGAACATTTCTACAATTCTAGCATCATAACGTGCATAGTCCTGTGACGCTGGCAGCGTGTTAGCATCTTCCTTGGTGTATTTGATGTCCACAGGCATTCGTTATCTTGCCACCGGGTAGTTTCGATCACTGGTTGTTATGTCTACAATAAAAAACAACATATATTTCGATCAATGTCGAATTATTATTTATTAAAAATGATCTTGTCTAGACATTTGGCTCGTGGCTGCTAGCTGCTCGCTTACGATGTCTTAAAGGTATTTGATACCAATTACTACTGTCTCAATATTCCTGATGACTAAAAGTCTCGTATATTATTATGTGTCTACTAAGCTATTTCAGTTTATTAATGAAACAGTATAATAAAAGCCGTTCTGCTTAGGAGCAAAAACACATACATTTGTAATAATTCCGTGATCAAACTCTCAATATACATGACTAACCAAATGGGACAAACCAATGGGCGGCAGCGGCCACTTGTGACTGCTGCATACCCGTTTGCTATTCTTTGCACAAAAAAACAGGTTGTAGGAACAATTGCAAATTGTAAAATAAATAGTAACTTTGTCAGACGTCCTTGATCTTGAATAACATTAGCCATTTTATAGTATCCCAGGAGTCTCTCACAATGTAATATAGCCAGGTACAGCCTGTCGCGTGACAAGAGTTCTGGTTGGAAGACATCGCACGTTTCAAAAACATTACGAAGAATTCTAATGTGAGCAGGTTTCCACACGACGTTATCCATCACCATTGCAACAAGTACTAATTAATTGGCGAGCGATATTTAACATACTGAATGTAATGACAAAATAAAATATGTAAAAGATAGCTATAATATTTCGAAATGTAGTAAAATATTATGTCATCATAACATTCTTGCTCTGATTATATCCAGGTGACGGCCGCTAGTTTCACTTGCGCCTTGATTTGGACGACGTGTTAATTAATTAACGCAACTAGTATTTTATTGGTGTATTGCAATAAAGCTCGGTGTAATAGAAAGAGGGATTATAAAGGAACTTATTTTGTAAATGACGCGTTCTATTAAAAGGAAATTGGTTAATTCGTCACGGGAAATGTTTCCTCGGTTTGCCGATTTTTTGTTTAGAAACAGGTAATTTACAGATCTGGCAAGACAATAGCGAATTACAGCACGTAAATTTCTTTTAAATCGCGCAGTTCCTTTGACAATGGATTTTCGTCGGGCATTAATTTCACTTCTCTCGCAGCGTATTTTTGAATTAGTATTTTGTAAAATACAAATTTGTAAATAATGTTATGTAAATATTCGTTTACACATAGTATGTAATGTATGTACCTATATAAATATACATTGTATCCCTGGAGCTACTTTAAGAGATATGCAATGTTCTAGTGTACCTACTAAGTTTATTTTATGTACATAAAAGTGACATGGACATAACAAATAAAAAAATTAAGGAACTGATAAAATACGGAAAAAATTTAAATCTCTGCCCAACTATTGTTCCAAGAGCTTGAATAAAGTGCAATAATGATCAATCAGTTTTGCGTAAATCGCCGTAAATATTATCATCATTATTGTAATAAAATAGAAACACAATTAATTGAATTTTAAATAAACGTATGCAGCTGAAATATAACCAGCTTTAGGTCCATGAATGTGAAGACTGGTTGCACTTGACCTTGCTCGGCATATCTAGATCCTTATTCCTTGGATCTCCAAGGGCTACGTCACATTCTACTTTGTTAAGCCTGGTGTATTACCATACTGTATAAGGATTTAAAGTACTCTTTATAATACATACATACATATCACGTTTTTCCTTCTTCTCCGATTGGAGACATCGAAATATTAAGATAAGAGGAATTTAATTTTGCAGCACCACAGAATATTATATTTTGGGTGCTCAGTTGGTTCAGTGTATTCGCCCTGATTACTGATACGAAGGTTACGCATTTGGGTCTGAATGTAAAATCTTCTCAGTATGTACATATATAGAAAGCGTTATGTGTTGTTTATCAATTATCTGAGAACCATAGCACAGGCTCTGTCTTGTATGCGACCAAAAGTCTTTGCTTCTGAATTCCAATTGTCAATTTTTTTGGTATAGATTCACTTTTACCTATACGATGTCCATGCGTTAAAGCCCGCTGTAAAGTAAACAAGTACGTACTAAAATACCAGATTTATGATGTTTGTAAATTTTATGTAGTAATAATGAATTTTAGTTTCAATGAATACTTAAGTTGTAATTTTTTTTTTAACTCTTCTACCTCATCACCAAAGCAATTCTCGAAGCATTGAGTGCAGCATATTTTCTTTAAAAATGTTTTGTGTACAATATAAATGCTGCAGCAAACTTCGTTGGTTGCTGAAGTTTGCTGCAGCATTTATATTGAAATTGATATCAGTTATTGTTAAACAGTGATTGTGAACTCCAGTTTCCAACCTGTATTCTTACACAAGTATTTTTATCCATAGGAGTTTTGCTACGTCTATTAATCATGTGGTTTCGAAATAGTGCATATCGATAAGAGACGAATATCCAAACATCAGCAAAAAACACATTAGTGAGTTGATGGGTTCATAGTTAAAACGATTCATATTTTATAAAAAGTCGCCGTGCTGCTGGCAATACTTAGGCTTCATAATAAAATAACTGACCGGTGCATTGTCCTTCAGTTTTTTTATTTGACTGTAATTTATTATTGTGACTAATATGTTTTATCAGAATTTTACGCTTTCAAATTTCATTCACCTTTATAATATGTAAAGAAGAAGTAAAATTATTCATATCTGAGTTCTAGAACCTCATCAAAGTACTATAGTAGATATTATGTAGGTAGTTTTATACCGGTATTCACTTTATACGTATATAACTTACTATTTCTCTGATAAAAATCAGCAGTAAATTTAAGTTGTGTGTAATGATTGTAAACATTTTTAACTTAATTTAAGTACTCCTGAAAACTATAATTATATACATATCTTTAAATTAATTATTGTATAGTATATAACATATAAAAATACAATATAAATAATTCCCATTTTCTGGGAGATACGAAGTCAATAATTTTGTATTCTGGGAAGAGTTTACTACATAGGTAGTGCGTGTAGAATTCAATGACACACTTTGTAATATTATGCAAGGGGGTTCATCGCCAAAAACCTACGTGATCGAAACCATCAATATGATGTCGTGAACATTAGTCATTCGTCGCGTCTAACGTCAAATAGAACCTAATTTATATCGGCTGAGCGAACGAGGGTTCGGTTACAAAACCGCGCAAGGGCTTCGTCCACCGCATAACAATATTGCTGTTGTAATGAAAACGACATTATAAATACAAGTGACGGTTGTTTGGCGCGCAAGTGTGTGAGCGGACGCCATAGCGACCGAGCGCGGGAAAGTTTGACAGTTGTACCGTACGGATAAACATACTACGATGTTGGTGTTGAAGGTCAGTTTTTTTTTTCTTAAAAAATTTGCGACGTTAGTATTAATGTTTTATTTAAAAAAAATATCATTATAAAATAAGTGGAATTACATCAGGTATAAATTAACCGTCAAGTTTCCTGAAAGCATACTAGAAAACAATAAAATAAAATTAATAAACACGTTATTTAACCAGAAAAATAAAATTTTATATAGTTTTTAAAATCATTATTCTAATTGTAAAGTGTAGATATTGTTTATGTTTTGTTCAAAATGTTGCAATATCCACTTAAATAGATTTCGGAAATTTTATCAGTTTGGATATTTTTAATAAATAACATTAATTATTCCTTTACGAAAGGAGTCCATGTTGGTTATCATCCTTGAAATAATGACAAATAGTGAATTTAAATCGATAATAATAGAACGATAGGTAAATTAGTAAAGGATAAATCAATGGCTCGTAAATAAGACAAAAACAATTTGCTTTTACCACAGGATATATTTGTTGATCGGTGTTAGAATGGCGGCAATTTAAATGCAATTACCTGCTCAAATGTAGAACAATTCGTTGCTTGGACATTTTCTTTGTTCTGTCAAAAGCCTTTCTGTATATTCCTGACAAATTAAAATAACACTGTTCGAATAATATTATAATAATTTACAAAAATGTATTTGAATCCTAAAATATTAATTATATTACTTTTGCGTCTACATTATTTTTAATCGCTCTAAGCCAGCAGTGTGGTAACATACCAACGCAATACATGCACACGCTACGCAACTCAATATCAAAATTTTAATACATTTTTGCAATATCACTATAATAATATAAATATTACGCGTTAGCTAAAATATAATTTATATTTCATCAATTTTGAATTTTTAAAATTTAAAACGAAATAATAACTAGATTCGTCGTCGCTGCTTAGTTTTTGTGGTTAGAGAATCTTGAGAGATAAATATGAAAATTAATGCCAAGTATTTATTTATTACCTGGTTCTCCGTTTAAGAATCAAAATCTGCTAATATAAACAAGTCAGCTTAAAGGGTGGGTCGATTACGTTATAACTAAAACTTCGAAAACAATTTAACGTACTTAATTTGTATATTCTTCTGACTCTCCTTAGACAATCTTTACCGTATACAAGTATGTTACAGCTAATTAAAGATATAAATATAAAATTACTTGATCCTATTAAAGTTAAGGCAGTTAATGTTTTAAGCAACGCAACGCAAACATTTTATTTTTAATCATATAATTTTACCAGGTATTTTTTATATCCGTAGTCCTATTTATTTTCTTCTTACTGAGCATTTACGTTTGAACATTTTATTCAGTTGAGAATATTAATATTAAACAAATAGTTCTATTAACTTAGCCAGGGATTCTATTAATTTGAATTTCATGGATTTTGATTGCCTTTTTTTATTTCAAAGTAGAGGAAACTAATCGCAATAAAAACACTTACATTGTGCATGGGTAACACAAAAAAGCCTTTAAACGTGACTCAATAATAATTAAACTGACTAATTTATTTTTAGACAGTTAGCCCAAGGGTAACAAAAGTGACTAATTAGTGAACAAGTAACGCAATTTAATAGACAGTATATACGTAATTTAGTAAGAGTGATAAAATAAAATATATTCTTGCTAAAGTATTTCAAAGCATTCGGACTAAGAACGTATTTTTAAGAGTATAGCTTCTGTTATTTCAAATTCTTTATCATAAAGAAGGGAGAAAACAGTTGACATTACGGTAGCTACCGTACTTAAGCCTCAGAAGTGAAAGTATTTTTCATATAAAAAATCGCGGCGTCAATTGATAGTGTTCCTGGTGTAATGGTGTTCTGTGGACATTTTCAGCAAGACGATGTTACCAGCTTAAGTAACACCGTCACATAATGTAAAAGTTACCACAATGTATAAGATGATTTAAAATCAAAATCAGAATAATGATATTGCATTTCGTGATATTTACAATAATAATTTGCCACTGTCTATTTATAAAGAAAAAACTAAAAGTTGTTGCAAGTATCTGATTGCGAGCTTACACCACGAGTTTTGTTTTTACGGATCTTCTCACTGAGATAGCGGGCGCGTTTAAATACTACTACTCGGTAGGTAAGAAGTTATTTTCGGCCTGTGTTGCTTAACGGATAACATCTTGTTTTTCGAAACGGTGTTATTAGCTTTATTTTACACAGAAATTAAGTTTTCGCAGGCAGTGCTTTGATTAAAACATTGGAATGTAGTTCCGGGAAACTACAGCATTTTTTAATAAACTCGACGTAGTGGTATAACGGGGTGCGTTTTAGTAAAGTGTTATTTGAATGGGTATATTAATGCAAATTCATATAAACGAGGAAATCCACAGCCTGCCACACAGCCATCTGATTCCAAGCAAGACAGAGCCTGCGAGCGTACTACCCCCTCGCAACTGTCAAGGTCATTAACCAGTGGTTTGACAAGCCAATGTAACACATCAAGACGGATTACAGTTGACTGTGACTCGAATTATGTTTTTATATGTGAAGTTTCATTTCATATAAATATTATTTGATTCCCAATAAAAATAAAATGAAATAAATAAACAAAAAAAACCTTTCTGTTAAGTCATTCGCGATTTTATAAATGTATATCATATCTCTCTCGTCTCATCTCGTCGAAGTACAGTCCTATTTGGAGTTAACTCTGTATCTTTTCAATGTTAATAACGGATGTCTGTGAATGAGTAGAACAAAGGTCAATAATTAGCACGTTGACGAAGCAGCGGTTGGCAGATTACGTACACTTTCGAGAACATTCTAGAGAACTCTGAGCCGTGCGGATCTCGTTATGGCGTTTTACTTCGTCATTATACATTTAATATTCAAAAGGTGAACAGGCATAAATCTAAATCAGACTAACCATATAACTCTATGCTATTTCGATTAAAATGACCATCAGCAGCCATCAGAAAAGGGACAAATATATGCAAATGTTTTCTTTAAGAGTCGAAAGTTATAGGTTCACTATTAACGACGAATTAATAATAATAACATATACCCTGCTGCATCAAGTTGCAAGCAGGAAGCATTTCTTCTAGATCTAGTCTGAAAATGATTCGGGCCGTTGCGTCATGCCCCGCCCACTATATCTGCTGCAGTTTGCATTCCGATCTAGAACATTAGTGTTGATAGCGGCGTAAGACAGGTACGAGTAGAAAATACCTACATGAAAATGCAGTTTTAAACTTTTCAACATGAGTTTTCTCTTTGCGATATTATGAAAATATAATATAACAGAGCTTTTAATAGCAATAGACATAAGTACATTTGGAATTTTTTTTATTTGGATTTGTCAGAAATATATCGTTATATGTATATTGGTAGAAATCAATTAAATCATATATCACGGAATTGCTAGATATTATTTATATTAAGAGATTTAATTCAATATTTCATTCTTTTATAATTTTTATCTGTTATCTGTCATTGTGATATCAAAATACAACTATTTGCATAATAGATATATGCAAAAATATGTACGCGGCATATCTATTCGGTTTATATGTTACGGCCAGCTAACTTCTGGGGCTTGTCTAGGATTGCTTGGTAAGGTACCTCCAGCAATTTGCCGTTCAATTGCTTTATGTACGTAATATTACCGAGAAGTTCTACTCGAGTGTCGGTTTCGTTTAAATGCAGATTATAATGAAGGATAACAGAGCAATTTTAAATATATCATTATGCGGAACAAATTTGAAAATCTATATAAAAAAATAGAAGGCAACGTTTGAATTATTTATTTATATCGTCACCGATAGCATTATATAATTTTTTTTTTACAATAAACTTATATCTATGTAGACGAACAGTAAATTATATCAATTACAAGTGCGTTTATCACTCTTAAGATAAGTCTGTTAAATGAACTCGTAGTAACGACCTGGACAAAGAAGAATTAACGAACATATTTCTATACATACGTCAATTACGAAATGTATATGTATCCAAAATTATAAATACATTGAAGTAATAGTAAAATTTACAATAAAGGTGAAACACTAAAATTATTACAATAGGTTGTAGAAAATTAATCCCTGCACCTATTCCTGCCGTGAAATAATTATTGTTAAGACAATTCGTGTTTCATTCCGAAGTGTAGCAGTCTGTCTTCAGAAGTAATAAAAATAATTAATTAACGGCTCTAGCTATCCTTCTTTTATCGTATTAAATTTCGAAATAATATATTTTAAAGTAAACGCTCTAGTTTATTTAAGCCATAACGACTCGTTTATTACTATTGGTTGAAAACAGTTTTTAACTTATGTACTACTCCCTATGTACTATTCAATGCAAATAAAGTATCTTTATTTTAAACATATTTCCCTGTTTCAAATCTCAAATCAGATAAATGGGTTTTTCAAATTAAAACCATACATTTTATTTATGTACATAGGGAATATGTATATAGATTTTATATATGTACATAGGCTTTATATATTTTTTTAACAATATAATTTATTTTGTATAACAAACCAAGTATAGGCATTCAAAAAATATTAGGGGTTTAGATTAAATCTTTAATACATACATATGTCATGGTTGCAGTGACACCGAACAGTGTGTATGCGAAGTTTAACGTTGACAAACTAGAGCCGCCTATATTGTTAGTCAGTTAACGTGTTGAATTAGTCACGCACGGGCACGCAGCCTTGCATTTCAACGCTGTTTGTTGCACGCAAAAGTTTAAATGTCGATCGTTTATTGTTATGATAACGATTATTGGGCAATAGCAACTAGGGCAGGTCTCGCCTGCCGCTTGGTTTGCATAGGCTTGATTGTATTTAGGTAGGACAATAGGATATTGGAATCCATCTATTTTCAGAATTACGTATCGAGCCTGATTGCTAATTTGGTGATTAAATTTATGTTATCATTTTCAAATTAACAAATAAGGCCTTCTATAATGATTAACCCGTTATACCTGAATTCTAAAGACAGCATTACAACGTGGACGTTATATACAATTTGTAAGTAACTTACAAGTATTATATATGCATTTAGTATTATTAAAATAATAACACTTGATGGCTGACCTGCACTGCAATAACATATAAAATATTTTAAAAACGGGAAGTATTCAAAATGTTTTATATATTATACATTATTGTAATATTATAAATTAATTCAAGCGTATGTCCTGTCACGCACAGGGCTCTTAAATTTTTTGTGTAACTAATTTGAGCAATTCCTATGAGATTTAAGATAATGTTCTAACATTCAACTGATCTTTACTGAGATACGCGTTTAAGGTATCATAGTTAACAATCTTGATAATTAATACAACTTTAAGCCAAGTGAGAAGGTCACAGTGAATGAGTAATGGTATATGGAACATACAATCTAAGAAATGTAGATTTCGAAAATATGTGTTTTGCAATAAAGAAATTTCACTTTCCTGACATCAATATAGAGTATTGATGTCAGGAAAGTGCACATCTTAACTATATAGAAAAAGAGAGATGTAGAGACAATATCTTGATGTACATCATAAATATTAGGTGTTGTGTATGTCAGATAATATCTTTACATTATTGTAGAGACGATATCTCTACATTGCGATTGTGTAGCTGTTACAAAATTCGTTATGTATATCAAAGTACCTCATAAACATTGGTCAGGCCTACTCTATCAATAGTTGACGTAATGATGTATTTGTCACATTGCTCACCGGTTCACATTCCAACGTATCGAGCTTGTATATCATATTAATAAAGCGACACAGGCACATAAACAGTAGAGCACATTATGCAATGATAGAGACAAGTATAATTAACATCTAATATTTAGATTTATTATAACTTAGCTACACAAGTATTGCCGTAAGTTACCAATAAGGAGAACAAAGGTTTTATAACTTTGATAATAATGCACACGTCGACCGTCGTCTTTGTCTTTGGGTGCTTTTGTTGCAAAAAAGTATAAAAGTCGATAAGAGCAGGCGCTAACATATTAAATACTTATTTAAAAAATAAAATAAATATATTTAACAATATATATTTCCGTATCTATTTATATTATTTGACGTGTACGCACTTTGATAAAGTACCTACAAGACATGTAGTAATTAGTTCTGTATCATATTTGTTATTAACGGATTTAAGTTGAGACATTGTTAATTTTTTGTGCTTGTGTTGATAACGTTCCGTTCGTATATGTATGCATATAGCTTATATACTATTTGTATAAAAGGCACTATATAGTTATGTAGCCAAAGCTTATTTCGCAACGCATTGAATTAATTTCCCGGCAAGGTCGCCCTGTCGAGCGAAGGTTTTCCAACGCTACCTGGAATGCCACTTTGTAACCGTGGGCTTAAACTGATAGATACGTTATAGATTTATTTGAGTGAGCTATAAATTGTCAACGGACCAGTGCTAGGTCAGTACTGCTACATACGTAGTTGACGACAGTTAGATCTTAATTGACGCTTACTATCGGTGGTACGAAATGGTAGCATACAAGTATAGAGCTTACCTAAAGGTTTTATCCTGAATTGTTATTATTAACTATTGCTACTTCAGTAACAGAAAACCAACCCCTACTGATAATATTTGAAACTGAAATGATATCGAATCTAAGTACATAAAGATGTACATATATATGCTTGACACATTACATAAATAGAGATACATATTTGTGTTCCGTTCGATAAAGCTGCAGTCTATGGAATTACTCTATGGTTGGTTTGTTTTTGCTGTCACTTCGTCACCGCTGTCCGAACAATTTAGTGTTTAAACTATACTAAAGCTATCCTTGAAACCTCAAACAATCTATTTAATTTGTGAATAATGATACAAAAAAGATCCAAAAAGTTGATAATCTTCCACGTTTATATAGATCGTGACTAACAAACATGGCGATGGTGGTGCCAAGAGGTAGAACCAATGCTGGATGATGATTAAATTATGTTGCCTAAATCGCACAAAACTCCCACTTGGCAAAGAATATTTTCGAACGTTCTATCCAGTACCTATATTTATTTAATTATCAGTTTGTATTGACATTTGAAATTAGTTTTTTACCTAACTTGATCTCATTTACCTATTCTTACGTATGCGGACGCTAAACACAGCTAGTCAGAGGTATACACGAGCTTTGACCGTGTGAATAGGGTCTGTTTCTTTTGCGTCACACAGTCACACACGTGAACACTAATTCCGATAATACCTTCCGATATAAAATATCAAGTATCTTATGTGTCCGAATTAGGAAGAACGTTATATGAGTCAGCCAGGGGAATGGTTTTGTCTATTTTAATTAATAATAACTATTTTGATATTAATTACTGAAGGCGCTGAGTGGAGGGTTGTGAAAGAGAAGGTACCAAATTAAATATTTAATTTATATTACTTGTTATAACGTTAAACACTCCCAAGTGCGAAATTTACAATATCGGATGTTAAAAGTACGAATAATGTCTAATATTTCAAGCTGATTCCGCCTTAAGAGTGGTTATTTAAAAATAAATATTAGAATAATTAATTTTTTACACAAACAATGCCATGTTTTATGTCAAACAATTTAAATAATAATAAATACATCTCAAGTGACCTCACGCGAGTAGTTAAGACTTCAGTTGCTGGTACGAGTATGAATGCGGGTATAATAAATGTACGTTACACATCACCATATAGGTCAATTATGCCAAATATGACCGTAATTTAAGGAAGAGTTTTCAAGTTTTTCTTGATATGTGGTTCGCCTCCAATAAAGTTTCCGCATCGCTCGCTGAGCAGATGAAAAACTAGTTAATACAATTACCATTCACAACGTCACATTTGAAAAGCGCAATACATAGTTTGTTTATCTGATGTAATTTAAGTATTCATAATTCTGACTGACCGTGGCTGCTATGCCGCAGGCTGTCAGCTCGATTGCTAGATGATTACATGCGTTAAATCAATGTCCATTAGTTAAATATCTTAACAGTACACACTTGATACTTGAGACATTTTCGTTTCTTGCAAGTCGGCTTCGTATGACTCGACATTTCTTTATATGAATATACAATAATAAAATCGAAACAAAGCTCTACATTTGCCTTAACCGAAATGTTAAAAGTGTATCATGCGAAACCTGTACACGAAAACTTATTGTGAGACTAAGGACTTTTTATACCTTTAAGAAGCTTTCAAACTTTTGCCAGGAATTTACTATGCGCCATGTTAAAGCAATCACAGTTGACTTACATATGTATGCATATGCAGATAGCAGCGATCTGGTATAGATACACACAATAAGTCTTTAAGTGGGTTTATTATGACACCAAAACCAAACTGCAACTTAACAGTGTTATTTTGTTATTTTAAAACCATAATGTGAGTTTTTTTTCCTTATTTTCGCCGAACCCGAAAAATCGTGACGGGCGCTCCAAGGCTTATTTTAATGACAACTATAACAACGTGTAGCGTTAACTGCGTTCATGTTTATATATAGTTCATATATATATATATATAAATATAAGTGAATAAAAGTAATAAATTTTGAATTTGTTCGATAATACAACATATAAAGTTCAGTTTCCGTAACAACACGTTGGATCAACACCCACTTCTTGTTCCAAATAAAACATTATATTAATCTTTCCGCGTGCGAGTCAAGGCTGCGACATTCTCCGCGCAGTTCCGACTGCCCGCGACCGTTGGCTGCGGCTACTTGCACTCGCTTAACCCCTTCAATACAATGCAAAGGGTATAAAGAGATTGTTAAATGCATTCTATACATACTATTCTATAAGAGTATATTATTAATATTAATGTAAAGTTATATCACGGGACAACTTCAGACGAGGTTTTATCTCAGAAATAAATAAAGTTGTGCGGTGGTGGTCTGTCATCTGACAAACAAGATTATATGTACACACTTCATACAAGAAATAATGAATGTTAACCTCAAAACATTAGGTAACATGCAATCCTAACTATAGATGAGCACAATAAATATTATATACGAGTATAGCAGAGTAAACGATAGTTATAGTTTAAGTTATAATTACAGGGTCAAATGTATCCAATGTAACTACTCTACGATTTGGAATATAAGAATGTAAACATATTTACAAATTCATCTAACAAAAAAAACATTCATTATATGCTTATGCATTACAAACCATTAATATTATTCTTAATATAGACTTGTTTAATTGTGTTGAATTTTGTGATAACCTATATAATTGAAGGGCTCAAAACTTTAAACGAATTTTGTACTTTAATTTTGTGTATCTAATAAGTTAGTATGCCTTTTATACATTATTGAAATGATTAATTAATATTATTAACTAAATGCTCAGAGGACTGATGAAGAATGGACATTCGGCACCCTTAGAAACACGTGGAACATAACAAATAATTGTTTTTGATTTAGGATAATGATATATTCTTATAACATACGAGTCTGTATGAAATATTTACACACGAAATAACTAATAGAGGAACATAATGAACAATTGTATTCAACAATTGATATTTAATTTACAGACTGTTCTAGTGTGCGCGGCTTGGGTCGCGTGCGCGCAGGCGCAAGGCCCTGCGACGACACCGGTGCCCATCCTGAAGCAGATCAACCGGCAGAACGACGACGGCTCCTACAGCTTCGGCTTCGAGGCAGCCGACGGCTCCTTCAAGATCGAGACCAAGTACCCCAACGGGGATGTGGCCGGCAAGTACGGCTACATCGACGAGAACGGCAAGACCAGGGAGATCTCTTACGGCGCCAGCAGCCAGAGGGGATTTGAGCCGCAAGGTGACGTAGTTTTCGATATGCTCTTAATAGCAATTTTTTTTTTGAATTTTTGGGCTTTTGAATTTTCATACATTAAGCTCATAATTTAATTAGTAAAATTTTGTTGAGAGACTACATATAGTTAAAAAATTACCTCGTATGTTGATGATATTTACACATTGCCTAAGTAAATAAAAAAGATAATTGCAATATGATAAACAATTTGACATGATTAAAAATATACATATGCAAATGCATGTTGTAATTCAGTGTGATTGCATTTAATTTTGATTAATTAGTTTCAAATTAAAATTGTTACCATACTAAGTAAACTAAGTCATTAATTATATTCTACTAATATAACTTCTATGTAAACGTGCGGGCACGCCGTATCTATGTCAATGTGAAATAATGTGTGGTTGGTTGGTGTACTTTTCAATTAGCTGTATACGTGAATAGGTGTCGGTTTGAAACGTGATTCACTCACGGGAATTGGATAATGTTTGTTTGAATGTTTACATGTTTGCCAACAAAACGCCAGGGTTACCAGTATTAAATCAATTTCAACCAACTTTAATCGTTGTAAGCTGCATACATTTAATGAAGGTGAATATTATGGTTATTATTCGTTCGTCAATTATTATTCAGTCTTTTATAGTTCGTACCTCAATAAGATATAAATATACAGCTATTTAGTTAGTTAATTACAAAAAAAGTCATCTTACTATGAATGTATTTTAGTATTATAATGAAATAGTAGAGAGATCGCCGATTCAATGAAAACGGCTATTTACAAGGACGATCTACTTATACGAGCACTTTTAGTAGCGATATTGAGAAACTTGTTGGCAAATTTCATTACAAGAAGAAATAATTGGGCTACAATTTAATAATATAGTAAATGCTATTTTGCATAGTTCAAATTCGCAATCAAACCCAATAATAAAATAGTTTTGAAATCGAAGTTTTAAATAAAAAAAGAACCGTATAAAGTTGATTTCAAAATTTTCATCAACATTTAATATATTTGTTATTAGTTCTGTGACAACCCTACGCATACATTGCTCATAGATGAATGAATTTTCTCACAAAACCTGTTTTCCTAATGCCATCGTGATAGATTGATATATAAGCAATATTCATTATCCATAAGGATGTTAATTTTGCTGTTACACACTGTCGTAACATGTACGTCGTATATATGTTACATCGGCGGGAAGAACATTTGGAGTTTACGCAAAATTTCAATTTTTACAGACATTTGTAGCGTTATTTTTTCAAAATAATAATAAAGTAGGTTCGTTTCCTGACATTGAACACCAAAATATTAAATCAATCTTTCATAATATTTAATACCTTAATAATATTTTAATGTAATAAAATAAGCTTTATATTAAGAATAATTCCAAACCTAACAGAGCTTGTATCATAGTAACCAGGGAGGATATACGCGTACATACATAGTTGTATCTATTTCTAAATACGCATTTATATAATCACACAATCAAACAATATAAGTATCCGATTTCGTCACACCCATATTTGTCTTGGCGGGAATCGTATTCTTAACTCACGCTCAGCAGTCAGAGTCATTACAGACTGGATCAACGACCATTATATTTATAGACTTCATTAATTTTCACGGGAATTAAGAAACGTAAGTCTACATGTGTTATATAGAGTGCTGGCAACATCGTAGTGAATAAAAAATTATGATTTGATCCGTTATCTTTTTAATCATTTTATCGCGTTGTTATTTCATCAATTTATCTCGGTAATAATAGAATTTTTATTATTAAAAACATTTTAATCCTAATTAAGTAGTTATTTTTATCTAACAACAAAGGAATTTCATCTGGAAGTACAATAGAACTTCCTG
>DWQQ01000037.1:0-16725 GCA_018244775.1 Oxynetra roscius flavomaculata
TAATACGCTACTGTTACCATAGGATTGCGAACTTCATAAAGAGAAAACTTGAAATAAAGCGACGAGAGCTCTAAAAATGTAAAGAACCGACCGATGAGAACAACTTTGTCGCATCTAGACACCGATAACTCAAGGCCCAATGGCAACTGCAGTGGATCGGGCTTTGAAATATTTTAGGATAGACACGCTCTCTATGGCCAATTTTGAAGCAACCAGTTTGAACAAAACCAAAAAAGAGTGTATCGGCATTGGTGAAAATTTTCTTTTGAACAATTTGCGCGTTTCGATTCTCCTCTATTTTTTTTATTTCATTCAACTCGACTGAACTCGTAGGCACAAAAATAGTAGAACAAAGAACGCATTCTGGTTTTTTCTTTTCTTTTTAAGCAATGGCAAAGAGGAAGCGTCTCATCGAATTTCAGGTAGTGATAATAATAATAATAACATCTTGAACCACTTGTAAACAACACCACGACAACTAAGCTAAGGATGCACTATGCTAACGACAGTATAATTATAGTACAGTATCTGTATAATTTTGTACATAGTCAGACACACACACACACACACACTTGGACTCATTTGACAGATATTTGTTATCGGTGATCACTGGAGTAAGAGGACAGGCAAGATGATTAAATTTCACTCTATATCAGTTGCAGATATTTATTATATTTCTATTCCCTGAGTATTAGTTCGGAACTCCTGCAGTCTAAATGTGTGTATAAATATTATAGCTTTCGAAAGGGAAAGCTTTACCTTACTTACTTACTTATCGTTTTAATTTCAGCTAATTATAATAACAGATTTATTTCTGTCCTAGTTTATAGTAAGTCTTAACATCATAATAATAACAATGCTTTCATAAAGATATCTAAAATTGTAAGTTGGTATTTTTAATATAACATTCCCTTTTTGTTGCTATTTTGAGGCAGACAT
The DNA here is from genome assembly GCA_018244775.1 of Oxynetra roscius flavomaculata. NCBI lineage: Eukaryota > Metazoa > Arthropoda > Insecta > Lepidoptera > Hesperiidae > Oxynetra > Oxynetra roscius. The sequence goes on from DWQQ01000037.1 coordinate 940, forward strand.
ATAACATAATAAACCAGCCTAATAATACAAATTTCATTTTTTTAATTACATTCTCGGTGCTTACTTTATACATTTTTACGACCGAAAATATCGTCGGTATCACGTATTTTTGTTTCATTTGCAAATTAAATTAAATTACAACGTTAAGACCTTAATTTTTTTCTGCGACGTTAAAACGCCTCGAGCACAGTTAACTGTTTTTGTTTAATTTTTATAGGTACATTTGCTAACATCCATAAAAACAAGTGGTACATCACTTCATACCGTTTAAAAGGCAATTCGAGGCGATCTCGCTATCGCGGAAGTTAACCCTCAGTTGCTTATTGTGCATTTAGAATTTAGAACTAGCGGACGCTGCTAACATTACCGTGTATCTGCTACACATAAAACTTGTTAAAAAATCACTGAAAAATGCAAAGTGTGTCTGTAAAAATATGGTATGCATGATTCGGCATTAAATATGACCCAATATATATTTAATGCCGAATTGTATAGACTGTATTATAGTTTTCCTAAACGTGATGGTTAAACATTGATGATTCGATATCTGGTCTCATGATCATCTTCAACTCCTATATATTGTTCCACTGTTGAATACGGATCTCCTCACAGATATGTAGGGGTTGGCACACTTCATGCGCCTTTGAGAACATTATGGAGATGTGCTGGTTTTCTGGTAATGTTTACCCTTAACGTTACAACAAGAACATAACATAACATAACTACATAAGCACATTGATTTTCTAAAGAAAGAGGCACGCGCCAGGATTCGAACTCAAGACCCTACCAATGGCAGTTGAATTTTGAACCACCATGCTATCACTACCACTATGTATTTGTTTCTCTCCATTTAAATGGTGCAACGCCTTGAGAAAAAGATCAATGTTTGTGTATGGTTCGGGGCTAACTTGTCAAAGCAGTTGTTTGTGGAAATTATTTGCCAGCTCTCGTGACAACAAGCGGTGCAGATATTGCTAAAATGGACGACGTGTAGCAAGCACACATCTGGTAAAGTTGTTCGGCATAGCGTTGATATCGATCTAAGACTATCGAGCATCTGGCGTCGAGGACGTGCTTATTACTGATACTTGTATAAAAATACAATTGTTGATCAAACATTTTTTTTTTCATATGTGCATGTTACTGTGCGTTTTATTTAAAGGTGTAGGTACTTAAGGATGTGGTTTAATCTCATACAATATTAGCTTTGAAACCAGATTAAAAACTGTGTATCGTTTAAATATAAGTTTCATAGCAACTGTTTAATTTAAACCAACCAACACTGATATCATTGGAAGTAATTATTCTAAACTGTCTATTTACTGGACGACATTTAATAGATATAGGTTTCTCTATGCACGTTAAGCTAACGTATTACAATATTAAATTGATATCACTAATAATTCCTAACATAGGTATCATAAATAGACGTTTAGTTCGTCGAACATTTTGATTAATGGCATACTACTAAAGTACGAGTGGATTTGTGTCGAACGTCCAAGTTAAACAGTCAATGATATTTTCAAGTGGAAATAAATGTGTATGCCGTTAGTTTTGTTACTAATTGTGAATACCACAATTTCAGAATAGGCGAATATCATATAGTTCAATGCCACACTGTCGCCGTTCCGCGGCGTGCGACAGCCGGAAGCAGCGTGCTCTGGTGCGCCCGAAAGTAGAGAGCGCTTTGTGTTTCGAAATCCAGAATTAAATGAAACTTCAACGAAGTGAAGTTCCCACGTTACACGGTCAAGAATCGTTTAATAGTATGTATTGCGTAGCAGTTGCTCGTTGCGAATTCGTTCATTTGGAAATCGAAATAATTTTAATATAAATATCTCCTTATGTTATTTCAGTTTTTTATTATGCATTAATTTAAAAACGTTTCAAATTAGCCCGCGTCTTTTCTCATGGTGCAAGTTATAACCGTATCGATTTGCGAAAAAATCTATTCAGCAATATTTAAGTGACAATGAAACCAATAGATAAACGGGGAAGAGTTACTTTTGTATTTATGTAATGTAATTTATGTGATTTATGTATGTATGTATGTATCTCATTATAAACAAACACATATGCCCAAACACGAAAAAAATATGGTGACACGCAATTAGGCTAAGTCTGTATACTCACGTTAACGTGTATGTTTTCGGTATGAAAGGTACCATAATTACGTCAATGCCCAACACGTAAACTGTTTCTATGCATAAAGTCGTAACGATCTGTTTTTATATAGCTTTACCAAAGTGAGACAAACCAACAAACACACTTGAGCAATTATAAATTTCATAGTAGCGAAATTAATATTTTGCCGACTTTGATATACGGATTAAAAATTGAAAACACTGCAAAGGCCGATAAATTAATTTTCATAATATCATTATATTTTAACTTTAATTTAATATTTAGACTAGAAAAATGTTACATGTGTACAGCTGACTTTTTCTATACTCGATACAAGTCGGAAAACACACTTAAAAGTATAATTAAATTCTCAATGGTCACTAAGTCGCATTTGCATAATGCAATAATATTTCCCTAGTATTTACTCGTAATAGCAATAATTGCTCGCTAGCCTGTAAGTAGTCATAGTAAAATATTTATTTTCATAGCTTCCTAGAACATTAGAGCTTTCTGCGTGGCTACTAATGGAATTTTGCAAATTCAATTGTTTCATTTCCGGAGTGGTTTCAAATGTATATTTTTAACATTATAAACATTAAAACTTGATTAATAAATTTTTAAAGCCGTGTTGTGATGGCATGAGACTATCACATTCTATACTTTCAGTGCGCAAGGAAACTACTTAGAGTTATTAAAACATGACAGACGACGACCATAGAGCTATTAAAATGTATTTTGAAAACTTAATTACACTGATCAAAAGGTAAGTACAATAAGTATGACTATTTTAAATTACCTTTGCTGGTCGAATAAAGACTCTTTTTTTAATATCGTTCTAAAATAAATATATTTTCTTCATTAAATAAAATATTTATTTTTCATTTTCATTATGATTTCGCGCTGCGAAACTGTTGTAATGTTCAAAGAAATTAGTTTTAGTCATAACGGCTTATACAGGCGTTTGCGGTTTTCAATGAAGATCTTACAAACGTTCGCTTTACGTCTAGGGTGAGATGTGCGATGTTGGAATTGAAAATAATATTGCCAAATGTTCTAGTGCATTCGTATTAGGAAATATCTCACTTAGGAGAGCGTAATGTCAAAAGAATTCTTTTATACAGAAATATTCTGAACTAGGTCGCTTGCGGTTTTCAAAGCGTGAATTTCGGAATTTAGCGCAGCTGCGCAATCGTTGGTCGGACGTCGGAAATTGTTAAAAAGCTGACACTTTAGGAATATCTGTATTCGGACTATTTTCGGTTTCAGTTACCTGTGCTGCGTTTTTTTCTAGGTCTCTTTATTGTGCATACTTATTTTTTTCGCATTAATGTACGAAATTTAAAAGAACGTCATTACTTCCACGTGCCTCGATAAGGTTGCTAATAATTTGCGTTGTTTCTTTCGTAGTTTTTAATAACATTGAAATACAATATTAATTTATATTTGCCTGTATTGCTCAGAGCGTCCTGCAATTATTACAATTTTCTATTCACAGTTTGATTTGCAGCGTAATTTATATTATTCCAAAACGTCACATCGAATTCGCCTTTCAACTGGTTGTTGAAAAAGAAAAAAACAAAAATACAGACACGTAACGATAATTACTTTTTACTGATAAATAGCGCTCGTTACAGAGTAATGACATCGGCGGTGAATATTATATCGAGTTGGTGCATCAATTAATTCGTCGGTCGAACGCTCATGTACGGTATCGGTAAAATGGCCCCGATGCATCACTTGTTCTCGATAATTGAATTTAAATCTATCACGATAGAACTGGGTCAAATTATGTCCCCAATTTAAACGCTTGTGTGCTATTATTATTGATTTGTCTTTATCGTTGTTGATGTATGTACACGTTGGCGATTATCGCAATCGATATTTGATGTGTTATTAAAATGTATAGAAATAATACAGTACAATATTGGTTTGTGAATAAAATTTACACGTATTTGATTCGTCTACCCACTTTTATGATAAGAAATAGCAATAGCAGATAACAAAGCAATACAGGTCGCCTATTGTCGAGCGGTCGCCGAATGGCATAGGCACCCGTGCCCGATCTCAAATAGAGACTATCGATCTGACACCATTTTCACATGAGTTGGTACTCTTGAGGAGCGAGTTGTCAATTCTTCGAATGCATCGGCTACGAGTGATGCAAAGTTTATTATTTTAGGAGCTTAAATGTTAGGCGGTTTTTGAAAAGCGCCTGACGCAAAACAAAAAAAAAACGGTGGTGTTTTAATGTTTTTTTCTGCTTTGTACTCACTCTCGTACAATGGACTAAAGATGAACAGCGCTCATTATAAAGGCGATAATGCCAAGTACGTAATATTATTTTTTTGATTGTAGTTCGCAATGGATACTCCTGTGTTCCGGTCGCGCTGTCCGATGGATTGGACATCAGGCTCGGGACTGCGGTCAGCGAGATCTCGTACGCGGGACCGGGCGTCATCGTCAAAACTGTCAATCCAAGAGCGCCGGCGCAGGCGCAGGCGTTCAAAGGTGAGTTAATCGAATTTATACCTTATTTACATACGAAAATGTTTTTATTCAATCGACCGAAATGTAAGCGTAGAACCTTAACGACTTGACTGTATTATACAGCAATTGAACGGGTTTTGGGAAAATCCAGTGAAAAACAGATTTTGAGCTTTTCACTTTTGTCAAATTTGCTTTCATATTTTGAATTGATATACTTCGCTAACATTTGATTGAGCTATTTGTCGCATTTATATAAATCACGTAGTTATACCTACTGAATGTGTATGGATGTATTTCGTCTCGTATTAATATTAGTGGTGTTGGTATTTAGGAGTAAAAAAACAACTGTAATTATTATCGGCTCTGAATGCAGTTCTATTTGAGGTTATGTTTTAATGTATTAAACGTATTTGTTTATATTTTGTTTATAGCTGCAAAATAAACATAAACAATTTTAATTAAATATTGAAAACTCTGCTTTAGTCCATTGATATTTTTTTTTAAAGGTGGTAGCGCATACGCTTAAGTAGTTCTTGTATAGACGATTCGAAACAGCATTTTAGATGCGAAATACGTATATGAAAAGGAAAAGTTTCGGAACAATGTACGTACAATAGTTCACCATAATAATAAGTTCTTTGACATCCATTTGTGAGAATATATTCTAACAAATGCATGACAATAATTTCGTTGGCCTTATATGTTGTACAAAATTTTCTTAACTTCATAATTATAAAAATAAAAGTCTTTTGTCAATAACTATATATGTGTTCATGCATTTTTTTGCATATGTATTTACATATGTATGTATATTACTGTATAGTATAAAAGTATATCGCACATACTGAAGGTTGTATTGAGCCATTAAAGAGATATAAATATTGTACGAGTATGTTTGTTGTACGATGTCCATGAGGTTTAGCCGCTTTTCAGGGATAATCCCTTAATGGATAACACGTTATTTATTTTGTTTCCTATCCAGACCTTCAGTCACCGGGGACCTCACCGAAGGGCAATCCTAAAGCTTTACAATCGTTCGCTAAGTCAACAACGGAGCACTTTGCTTATTGCAAATGAGAAAATATTACGTTAAATTCAACCGAGTTGCCTTTACTATTTCACAACAGACACTGATTGCTACTCTTTTTCCGTGGAGAATTTTAATTGTCTTTGTAAACACACTTTTATTTAAGAATGCTGATAAAAGCAGGGTGTTGGTGGTTTTTTTGCGAGAGCGCCGACCCGTGCAATACGTTCATGATTATCTGCCCCCCACCCGTCCCAAATAGAAAAATCAACTTCATGTGGCTGTAATATTGAGGAAGCGCCGCTCGAAAAAGGAAAACAAAGCGGCCGTCGACACATTAATGGGCGTTATGAGAAAAATCCACAACGCCGCCGGCGGCTCCTTGTCATTTCTTTGTCGTGGAGTGATTTGCAATTCTAACGCGTTAATTTTACTTTGACGAGGCGCAAAAATACGGTCGGGCCTCTGTTGACCCGACGGTCGGCCTCGCCCCCCCGCCCCGCCGCCGTCCTCGCCCGGGGAGATCGTACATTTGCATACAGGCGGAGTCTATTGTGGAAGAGGCAGTTAAATGTTAAAGAGGCGGTGCTAGTGTCTAGTCGTTCATTGCTCAAACACGTAAAAACTAGACGCGAGCTTTGTAAAACTTCGTGTTCTACAAAAAAAAATTATGTTACTGCATATTTTACGAGCATGCCAGCCAATATTATACACGTGACGTCATAAGGCCCCTATATCGTTTTCTAATAGTGCCTACAATGTTGCGTTACATTTTTTCTTCATTGAAAACTGATCTGCAATCGTGGTAATTTTTATCATCTTGTTTATCAAAGCGCCTCTTATTTATCCTTTTTGTGTCTCCGTTGCACACCAGAATAAGAACTGAATGACAATGTTACACGCAGCGTTAACTTATGACTTAATTGCATTGCTTAATTTGTTTCCAACCATTACAAGTTGCGAAATATCATTATCAAAGTTACACTGTTTCGACAATCGATGGTACTTAAATCAAACTTATTTTGACATGTTGCATGCACAAAATGTTTACAGTAAATTTTTTTTCGTTGCAAGTTTTATGTTGTGCGTGAGTAAGTTAAGTTATTATTACAGTAACATATTAACTAAAGTTGTTTTTTAACTCATATGATATCATAATGGCACAGCTTGTACTAAGTAACTAATCACAATACCAGTAGGCCAATAGATATATAGAAAAGTTTTTTATGTATTAATTTATTTTAATTTGTTGTGTAATAAAACTTAAATAAAATGATTGTCATATTTATCATTATGTTTTCTAGGCTCAGACTTGTAATTTATGTGAGCTTAAGTACGTTTATAAGGTATTAGTTACGATATTAACGAAACTTCTCTTTAGTCATTTGAAATTATGTTTTTATATACATACATACATACGTACTGACAGTATTGTCAAACCGTACTGATGCTGGGATGCATAAAACATACGAAGTATGATAATGTGTTTTGGTGCGAAACTTGATCTGCTTTACATTCTGTTGGCATGTATCAATTTTTATTAATATAAATTTAAAACAGAATATTACCACAAAGTTGGAGAAAAACGTTGACTTTCACCTAGTCGGTTAATTCACTAAAAAAATGTGTTTATTCACCTTTGGAAATACGGGCGCGGTGTGCACGTGTTGGCAATTAGCGTAAAAAGCTCTTTATTTTAGCCCATTGAGGGCGGAACGAGGCTTCAGTTAAGGTTAGGCTTCGGCTTTCACGCTGATTGCCTCTTTTTTCTTTTTATTCCACTGCTATGTTGGTTTAGCTGCAAGCATCTGTCGAAATTTAATAGGTTTTCAAATTGCTATCTGTACAATAATCGCTTTTGAAGTAGCTGAAGGTGGTTAAAAATATAGGCATCAAACGCTACGTGCGTGTAGACAGAGATGCAGTTCACATGACCCTTACTGCATCCGGATAGGATTAATAGGATTGGACGGTGCACCGAGGTGTCGACCGGACTAGTACAGTTACGTTTATCTGTTTGATAATCGTATAGAAAACTTTCGTACTCCTCAAATAACTGTATACCTGGTAGATGGAAGAACCCTTTTACGGTTCGCCCCACCACTGCGCCTACTGGTCTTCTGTGAAGTAGTTGTTTTTATAGCAATCTGTGTTTCATTGCGAATGGTCTGTTTATCGATCTACGTGTATACTAGAGGCGACCGTCTTAGTCCTGAAGAGTAGCATAATTTCTGTAGCCGGCCAAGAATAGGCAAAAAACAGTTCTGTCGGAGTCGGTTGCAGACTTGTGACTGCAGCATGCCCGATTGCTACTATCTTGACATAAAAAAATTAACCATACTGCTATAGGGCACATAAGCCACCTTATTTATTACTAGTCACAAAAATGAACCTGTATATGTATTAAAAATGAAGTAAAAATTTCAGGCGATGTGGTTCTCTGCACTTTACCGCTGGGCGTTCTCAAAGTGGCGGTGGCGAGCAACGGGCAAAACCAACAGAACTTCGTCAAGTTTGATCCGCCATTACCCGATTGGAAGGTTTGTGAGAAACTTAATTTATTTAAAGATTCCCGAGAGGATTGCGTAAGGATCGAATAATACCTCGACGAACAAAGTTTTCTACATCGGGATGTTCTTCATGCCAGCTATAAATATTTTTATTGCATTGCTGCGGATTATTTCATATTTAAAACAGTTTAAAATTTAACTCTTATACTATTTCATTGTTACAAGAGCATAAGGTTTCATCTCATATATCGCACTAAAGAACTGCTTCATATACTAAAGGCTACTTTTTCATGATTACTTTTTGTTAAGCTCCATGAAGCCGTGAACAACGTCTTACATTTTTCTACAACTTTTACATAGCTGAAGATTCCTTGATGATTTTTCTTTTGGATTGTGTTTATTCAAATAATGACATCAATTATTGATGACACATTACTTTTCAAGTGAACTATTTAAATGCCTAGTTAATTAATTAAGAAAATGCACTATATAAATGCTCTTTAAATGAATATAATAACGTTCTCTGCGCTACTCTAACCCTTTTAATTTTGTAAAGCTCATTTCTTTATTTAGATAGCGGCCATAAAACGTTTGGGCTACGGAAACTTGAACAAAGTTGTTCTCTGCTTTGAGAGAACTTTTTGGGATCCAAACGCTAACCTCTTTGGACACGTCGGCACCACCACCGCCAGCAGAGGTATATTAAATTGGTAATTTTAAAATAAACTTTCATTGAACTTTCTACTTTATTTCATGAATCATTACAGTTAAATCAAGGTAAGACTAATATTATAATATTATTTTGTTTTTGTATACTCTGATCTCAATGCATACTGATTGAACCTGTAGCTGAGGCGACATTCTCCTTTTATATATTGTATATGTTTTAAATGTAAAATACTCTTTAATATACAGTTTGTTGCTGCAACTGTAAATAAATTAATAAAGAATAATGACATCCATGTCTCTTGTCAAATTTAGTTTTTCATTATCTAAGACAGACTGATGGTGCATTCTGAATATGATGGAAACATTGGTAATATACAATTAACAGGATTATAATTTCAAAATGATTGCATCACGTCGATCATTGCAAGTAAGTGATAGGTGACCACGCCATGTTAATATTTTCCTTTATTATCCACTATACCGCCTGTCATAATTTTCTTAGCAATTGTCAGTAGGTTTGCTCAACGTAACTATTTTTTATATGTATTATATGCATATTTTATATAAAATGTATATTTTATGTTTTCAAGGAGTATAAAAAAATAAATAAAATTATCAGCTAAACATATCAATTCGTCTGTAAGATAACACTTTTAATTCGTGAGCAACAATAACTTAGTTTCACCGCAAACAAACAAATCTTACTTAAATCTGATACGTAAACTTGTTGGTCGAGCGCCGGTATATTTCAATATTTAATGCGACTTCCAGACCTCTAAATTAACCAAATTACATCCACGAGTAGATTCTACACTGTTCCGAGGACGAGTCGTAAATTATTTCTTCTTCGTATTTAAAGGTGACTTGTTGCACCGCACTCAATATGCGATAAACGATTTATCTGAAATTTACAAAGTGATTCCTTTCAACGATGATGTTCTGATTCGAATTAGTAAGTAAATTTATTATGCTTAGATTGTGATATTAGTTTCAATGCAGTTTACATGTTGATGACGATAACTCATCTGTCCGAAATTAAATCTTGACCAAGGAACTACTGTTGTAAGGAATACAAAACGGTTTTGTGGTACTTGTTTATTTGCGTCCGTTATGTGTGATATGTGAGTGATCGTGTGAAATTACGAATCTCCGTTCGCGGTGCGACGGTATCGGTGAATAGTGTGAAACGAAGAAACAGCGGTGGCGAACGTGATAACGAATTAAAAGCTGAATAATTTAACGCCACTAGGCTACCCGAGGGGGAGGGTTCGGCGATAAATCACCGGAACGAGTCGAGACAAACTATTTTTCACGTTATGCTTTGGTACACACCTCCTCGGGTACTTTGTTGTGTGCTCAGCTGACTTTATTAAGACCGCGGCCGTGATGGGAATCACCCCAACAATGTAGTTGCACGTCGCGGTGCGCGCTGCTGCATTTTGCTAGCTCGGCTTTTAAAATTATTCTTGGCTCCACATTTAATTGTATCAGTTGGTTGTATTCGCTGAGCCATGTTTAATTTCAACCAGGGTTATAAACAGAAAAGAAAACTGCAAGATATTCAGGCACCGTGCTGCTTGAATACCGCTGTCAACCCTCATGCATAGTTAGTACTATTTCAACAGTAGTTTGTGATCGAATTATTGTATCACTTAATGTACGAAAGGTGATGTAATGATCGGCTAAGAAATGTACGCAGTGTAAGTTTCCAATGTACGTCCGGATTGTTTGTTATATTATCCAATATGATAAAAAAAAAACCAAATCTTTGGAATGGATAAATACGAGTAAGTTCAACTGAAAACATTTAATCACTGCACACACAAGAGGATTTCCAATGAAGTCCTCGGCGAAAGCGACGGACCTGTGGCAGACCTCAGATATATACAGTCATATTTAAGATTGGCTCTAGAGGTTATATCGAACCTACAAGTTACTTAGTAAGTTGACGTGTATGTCCGTTACCTATTTCGTGTTATTATTTATATATATACAACACTGATAGCTATTATTATATATTATCGATGCGCGACGATGCGTGGTTGGATAGTTAAACATGTTAAGGTCTCTTGGATTAATATCCGAATGAAATACAACAGGCGAGCTGTTCCTGTTCTGGAACCTGTACAGCGCGCCGGTTCTGTTGGCGCTGGTGGCGGGCGAGGCGGCCGCCGTGATGGAGAACGTGACCGATGACGTCATCGTCGGCAGGTGCATCGCCGTACTGAAGAGCATCTTCGGCCACGCGGCCGTCCCGCAGCCCAAGGAGTGCGTTGTCACCAGGCATGTGAATAGTTTTGTATTGCAATCCCATAATAGCTATAATATATTAAGAGAGATGTCTGACCACATGACCGAAAGAGAAAAAAATCAAAAGCTTCATCTTGCTCATTGGACGTTTATGAATAATTTTATTGAATTGCATTTTAACAATGTAGTGATTTACGTTCGAAGTAGTCAATAATGTTTTTTGTAAAGTTAAAAAAAATATTAAAAAAGTGTTTAAATTTATATTATCCGAGACGAGGTAATAATACATATATATTTTATTCATACAAAATGCCTGTTAAATAATTTTGAATAACAAGTTGAATATTGAAAATTATTTCAAGTATATAAAATAAAATAGTACGAAAGTGTGTAGTATATAACGTCGTGAACCGTTATTGGTATTTCCAATGTTTCTACGCTTTCTAAAGCAGGAGAGCGGTCATTCAACCGTTGCGGTAGTCTAAGGAAGTCTGGAAAACTTATTATTGAACTTCATTAGAACAACTTGTCGGATTACGCTTCAAGTTTTCTCGCATTTGTAGAGAGAAAGTCGTGTTCAACAGATGTAGATAGATATACCCTGGCTTCCTGAATAGAAGCAATTATAATGATATTAATAGCAATCAAATACATGAATTTTAAAAAAAATATTTCCAAAACTTATTAAATAATATGGTATTTGTAAATTTAAGTTAGCTGGTACCCGCCCCATTTGCTTAACCAAAGTAAGAGAACAGGCAATTGATTTTCTTTGAAATTTATTTTTTTATTATTATTTAATGGCTCTTAAAGCATGTTTTATAGGCTATGTTATTTATAAGTAACCCTTTTACCCGCATGAGAACTTTGTTCTTGAGGAATTTGAAGTTTTGTTAGGAAAAGTTGAATAAGCCAACCAGTCGAATAATATAAAAAACCATGTTGTGTTCTACCCCTTAGTACAAATTGTCTGCTTTTTGAATTTTATCAAAATTATTTTACACGTTTTCACGTGAAAACGTAACAGACCGACAAACGGTTACACATTTATAATATTTGTATAAATGTATATTGCTAATTACTAACCTCACACTATTATTTATGTCATGGGTGTTATACGTTTTCAAACAAAGATATACGATTGGTTAGTCAGTACAAATTTTTTTATGTTCGCGAATGTCTCATGTGCATTACCATGAAATACACTAAATTATCTAATTTTTCCACTACCTGAAAAAAAAATACTCTCACTCTCATAATAGCTACAAATAAATATCGGTCAATAAAATACTGCAATGCGCAACGCTTGTCCACCTATAAAAATATACAATATTTTGATTCTAAAATGTTGTTCCGTATAATATATACATATATACAGATTGCTATTACAAAAAATGATCTTTTTATATTCTCCTGCTGGGGTAAAAATGTTATTTTTCAATATATTTTGTACAGTTTCTGCGCTACAGTAACAATAAGTTCATATACATATATTCCTATATAGATATTTTTTACATTCAGGCATAGAAGTCATATTTGTACTCATCACATAAATATTTGCCACAACCCCGGCTGAGCAGTCAGGATCACCACTGCATCAACGGGCCAGTTAATTATTGAAACTAATCTTAACTTATCCTTTTCGTTGAAGCTCGTAGAAGAAATGTCTAATACAGTTGCAATAGAAGATCGGCTTAAAACGTTTCGGATTTTTTTAATGGATGTCTTAAAAACGATTATTGCGATTGTGTTTTTTTTTTTCTAGAATTTTAGGCTACGATCGTTTTAATAATTTTTGAAGCAAAATCGTTTAGAAATAAAATCTAAGAGCTTTCTCTATATAATAGCCGATATTGTGGATGAATAGTGTATACGTACAATTATTTAAAGATGAGCAAATACAGTTCGTTGTTCGTTATTGAAACTGGAATGTTCGGAAAAGATCTTCCAAATGAAACAAAGGCTGGCAAATTATCAGATTCGCAACATTGTTTCGCTTCGAGCCCGCGGACTGCGCGGTTGGCGAATTGTATGAAAATTTGATCAACGATTAAAGTTTTATTGTTCCTTTGATGATAAAGCATTTATTTACGTGTATCTGTTGCTTGCGCTGTAGTACTTTGGGGAATACAAACGTTTAGGTTAAGCATGTTCGAGTGTTGAAGCTGACCTAGTAATGTTGAATATTTCAATATTTGACAAGTAACAAAGTATGTTTTCGCATACAAAAAAAATATATTATAGATACTACGAAATAGATACCGCTGCACATCTAACATTTACTATTAAATCTAGCACTTTTGTCATAAATTCGGATTTGTAGTCGAGATGAGCTTCAGTATATAGTTCTCTGTCCACTTTTCTTTTGCATGGGCTTAGTAGTTAGTAACCGGGCCATATCGAGTGAGGGATTATGCGATGACGCGTAATTAATTCCGGTTGCGCGAAGTTGGAAGCCAAATTGAATTTTTTATTGGATGCATACGTCAAGACTCTTTCGGTGAAAAAATCGCGTTTCTTGAAGTGCTACTTGCAATTCGAGATGTATGAATATTTTCATAGCTTTACGAACTGCGAATTCGAAATGAACATGGGCGAACCTACGTGTAGGTACAGGTTGTCCAGAGTAACACGATCCGCAACGTTAGCAAGGAAAGGAATTGGAATGCTTCCCTGTTAAATGAAACATAATAATTCGAAACACTTATAAAATTTTTCAATGTCTAGTGTTTTTAAGTGAAAAAAAACTCCTTTTTAGTTGCTTTTTATCTGAGTCCAAGTATTATTGGTATAAGTAATAAACATTGTTATTGAACAAGCATTAACGTATACAGAACTCCCGTTATAACTCCCGAAAAAACTATGAAGTGTAATGAAAAATGCTCAGTAATTTTTTTTTAAACGTTTAGACCATGTATGTACACAAGCAAAATACTCTTATATAAATGCTCAAAATTGAATAGTTTAATTTTTTGTCTGCAAATCGATGTATGACTTTTTTTAGCATGTTGTAAATGTTTTATTAATAAATAAAATAAAAAAATTACCCCGTATAATTATGATACGTGGTGTTGTTTAGTTATTATATTTTTTACTACAACAAAATTCAAGGAATACACGGTACAACGAGCTTTGATCGTCAAATGGAATAATATTGTGACATAAGCATCCGGCGCATTACACGAACGTTTGTAGGTAAGAACTGGACGACACAAATAAATGATCGCCTTTATATATAACGTTTATAAATAACGTTTCGGTGTCGCCCCGTCGCATCGACGGAGATGTAGGTATTGCAACAATGATATAATCGCTTAACTTTATCTATTCGATTCGACACGGTATGCCACTCGACTTGTGCATTTTGGCCGACTGATTAAACGCCTCTTTAATTAAAGCCGCAAGATAAAGTGTTTATCTCGTCGTATAAATCTCTGTTAGAGTTAAGATCCAGTTAGCTCTGTACCCTTTTGCTCTTTCCGCTTGGAACCATCCGCGGCCAGTGCGGAATTGGATTGCAAATTGGTTGTCAGCTTAAGTTTTTACTCGTATAAATCGATTTTTTTGGAATTGTGCCCGTGTGTGTCATCATAATCATCATCTCATTAGTCTGTGTTGTTATATTCTATTGGCGCTCGGTGCTTTCTGCCTACCACGATCGGGACCTTGCGTGATGGTATGTTGCTGTTGTTGTTGTTCTATTGCTGGACATAGATGTCCGATGTAGATGAGAGTGCTGTGATACGATGTGTCTTCCGTCGGTTTCATCCAGCCACTGCAAGCTACCATTCTAAGGTGATCGGTCCAACGGGCGTGCCATGGTGCGTCTGCTGATTTGCGGTGTCCACTCGAGAACACGTTTGTATCACGTTCTCCTGATAAAATTCGAACAGAGCTCGCTCCATATCACGCTGAGCTACTTTCAGCTTGTGGACTAATTCCAATACCAGGTTCCAAGTTTTTGCAGCGTATGTTATAAATGGCGGGATGCACTGAACAAAGATTTGAAGCTTACCGAGGACTTAAGGGCTGAAAAACTCGCTAGTGAACCATTTTTAGCGGATTAATCGATAGACATTCGGTTGGGCTGGACGGCATTCAGGAAGTTTCGTCAAGTTATCTCGTCGTTTGAACCGCAGTGCCTGAAGACTAAAGTTTTCGATCAGTGCGATCAGTCTCACGCTCATGTGAAAGTGATTAACGACAGTGGACCTTTCATTTAACAACGTATCTCGTTCAGTGCTCTTTAACCCTGTTGCTTACTACGTATTGATTTCAGATTAGTGCAAACGATGTATGCGAAGTCAAAAAATATAACGGGAATAAAGGAACCTAACAAATTGAACAAACTTCTTTTTTTGGTAGCACCCAAATGAAAAATCTCCTTGGATTCTCAAATCCGAATCGTTAAGGGTGCCGCATTGCGTGTTGTATATAAATACTCAACGATAACTTTGTCCTTGTTCATTATTCATATAGCTATTAAATAACGTTCCATTTAAGCTGCAACCGCGCCACGAAAGCGATACAGTTACTCGAACTACCGGCACAGTTTCCGAGTGCTCCACTTTTACACCGAAAAGCTTTCGTATTTATGCACGTGAAAACCCCCATTACGATGAGTGGATCCTTAACCGTTCAAGGATTCGACGTAACAACGCATGCCGCCTCGAAAGCCCGCGCCACCGGCACAGTTGCGAACAAAAGACGTCATTATAA
>DWQQ01000038.1:0-16720 GCA_018244775.1 Oxynetra roscius flavomaculata
TGGTGGACTATAGCCTAATTCCTCTCATTCCGAGAGGAGACCCGTGTCCAGCAGTGGACCGTTCAATGGGTGGATGATGATGATGATGATGTTTATTATTATTTTATTTGGAAAACATACGGTGATTGTAACAATATTACTTATAAACAAAAAAAATCTTTACACCAATTAATTGTTATATTAAACAAAATTTAGGAATGCAAAGTTTAATTGTGGTAAAAAAAACCAAAAGCTAGTTAATCTTTATTTCACAAGATTTTTGTTATTTATAACCAGTCATTTATTACTTGGATAGAATAGTTAACGGTATAGTTTTATTGTGAGCAGCAATCGTTATATTTTAATGCTTCCCTTTGCTATGGAATCTAAATCAAAGCTACTTAAATAAACGTGACATAAATATTTAATGTTTTTTTTATATTAACATCTGATAAATATCTAGACGAAACGAGCTACCTTGCAGTAACACTAACTCGCAGTAAATTGTTACCGTGATTATTTCCAGTATCATGAAAACGTGAAAAAGTCTAGAAGTGTCTAGTGACGCTTTTACATCGAATACTATAATTAACAATGTGGTAAAAAAAACAATATTCCACTGTCGAGTTCGCAAGCTTGAGTTGAAGACAAATATGCAATAATTGAATTGTAAATAAAAATTCTCAGCATATGAAAATCAAGAAGTCGTTGCATCACTGACAAAACCGTTTGAAGCTGCGCTGCGCGTTGTGGATGTGAATGAAGATATGAATTGCCTGAAGCCATAAAATTGTTCGAATTTTGTCACTACTTACTGTAATAGCGCATAATATATTCAGTATTTAGAAAGTCATGCTAATTGTATCTCATTTGGGTTGTATAAATCTCGTAGTACCTTAATGTTAACACGTCTTTTGACTTCTCGAGGGAAAGTTCAATGAATTATAACGTGGACGACAACATTTTAACATTTTCGAATAACATTACCAACGGCTTCCACTGTTAACGGCTTAGCGATAGGCGACCATGAATTTTTATATAAATAAATAAATATGAAAAAATTGTCGCAAGAAACAATTAACAATGTTACTTAAATCGTAGTGCTTTAAGCTTTTCAAACCTTTTTGTTTTGTATTTTAAATAGCATTCTGAGCCGTACTTAAATAATGTATTGTAGAATAGTATAAAACACTGCCAGTTGTATGTATACAATACTATAAGTGGAAATCTATTTAATCACAAAATCATAAACTACGATCAAGTAGTTTTAAAAAAATTAACTCGTGAAAGCAAGTAGGACTGGTGTGACGCAAGCAATTCCGTAGCCGCCCCTACGTAATCCTATTATGAACCTGACATGATATAGTTGACGACTAAATCTACTCGGCTATAGTCTGTATTTTCATTAGAATATGTCCACTTCGTTCTCTATTCGTCAAAAGACGGCGGTGGAACAGCCGACGATTCTAGTGGTCTCGTATCTATGGTAATTATCATCAGTCAATATATCGGATTTTGACAAAAAATATTGGGTGTCCGAAAAATTCGTTATACAGTTGATGTGCGATGTCAATTTAATAGACGGTAAACATAAACATTATGTTTGGAATGTATATTTTGTGCATAAAAATAATTTATCGCCGATAGAATAGCACAATAATGAAGCAACCTGTATATCTGAAGTGTAAATAATGCGACAACATTCCAATTTTCTACGCGGTGTATATTTTCTTATTAACATCATCATAATATATATCTTATCGATTATTGCACTGTAGAAAATTTGATAATGTATTTGTTATATCGATTTGTATTAGGTTTCCTACATAGTGCCAACTGAATCTGACGGTTAATTTCCTCATCACAAATACGCAGTAGTGCAAAGTTTGACTAACACATAACAGGCACCAACAAGCAACTAGGACAGTTGCCTGAAGTTGTGACGCGGTCCGTACATCCTGCTCCTGCGACTTCCTGACTATGCCCGCTCGTGCTACACAGTTGTGAACTGGGTTACCGTTGACAACAGGGATACTTTTTATCTGCATTTCGCTCACATAGTTGCCATAACGTACTTGTATTTTGTACTACATAAACAGTAAAATTGAATGTAATTCTACAAAACAAATATAGATCATTGTGCGTAAGCATGCTTTTTATACACACACACACATACACACATGTACATAAATATTGTAGGTGTTTGTTTCGTTCATGTTATCAAGGAGAATATTCGTTCTTGCTCAATAAACAGTCCGACCATGATTCTCGTTGTATAATAGAAGGATCACTGTCTACAAATTCATTATATTTATTCAAGTTGTTTTCAGTGACCTGAATACCAGCGATTTGGTTGAAGTAGAATAATTTTGAATTAATTATTTATCCACACACCTGGATCATTACATAATCTTTTTATAAATTCCGCTGTTACTCGTTATTAATTAATATTTTAAATAAAACATTTCCCATGTAAAATGTTTGCGTGCAACCAACGCTCTGTACAATACTCTTATTAATCAAACGATAATATTAATACTAGTACATAGATTGTATCTGTCAATAAAAAAGTTCAACCAATTTAATCTAAACCATAAATTTATGCAAACAAAAGTAATGATTCACAAATATAACGATTCGAATTGAAACCGCGATTATGTAATACATAATACATAGGTTTTCCTGTTACTATACAAGTACATTAATATGAAATCTTGCGTGCACTGAGTTATTTCCAAATAAGTCTAAGATATAACGTAAGAAAACGAGTCACATGTTTATTAGCATTTAAATTGTAGCAATACATAGAAACCGCTGTCAATGATTTTCCTAAAACAAAGGAAATACCATACATATTAATATAACACAAACATATGTAGTCAATTCAAGATGAGGAATCAAATAATATGTTTGTTAAACGCGATGTTCGATTTGAATATTTTACGCTTACGTAACAACAAAGTTTCCCTAACATCATTATCATAACATCCTTATTCAGCTAATTCTTAACAGTTACGATGCAGTTTCTGTTGAATACAATTTGAAAATTTACATAACAATATATTTAATTTCACGCCGCAACAATGGGAACGCCATCGTGCAAAAATTTCTGTGGCAACAAAATTCATTTACTATTATTGCTACGTTTGCTACCCCTAGCGTACTGACGACTCGTCAAGCGACCGGTACACACCCACGTTGTTCTATTATCAAACAATCAGGACGTGTACGGTCTGTCATAGCGTATAAAAGGGCAATTCAGCGGCGTGTACTAGAGAGAAAAATAGTCATAGTGTTAAATGTAGAGAATTAACAGTGTTCCTGGATGCGTCACCGGTCGGCAGAGCTGTAGGGCGACCGGTCGGGGCGAAAGTCGGCTTCGGCCACACAGTGCGAGTGCCGCGGTACATACCACGCCACAGTCTCATCTAAGCCACAGCTATGCGCACATCTTCCCCATCATAGCCGAAAATTCCTCATTCGAATTCCGGTATCACGCGCGACCACGCGACGCGAAACTTTCAGTCCGGAGGGATTTGCGAATTTTTTTTTTCAAGTTTCTGAACTACATTTTTTTAACGCGAACTATTTTAGAAAAAAGTTGGAGCAGTTGGCGGCAAACGGGTAAAGTTGAGTGTTGGTGATTGTAAAAGTGCGTTTTGCATAACTTCAGAGCTTCTAAGATTTTTTTATTTGTGTGCGGTGTGCCGTAACATTATGTTTATGTGAAGTGCTGTATTTTTATTTTGTGCACATTTTGATTTGGATTTTTGTTGCTCCGGACTTTTTTGGTTGGTTATTATTTACGTATTTACTTTTCTCTTTTCGAGACTGGTATTTTATGTACTAAAATAATGTAGTAAGTAGTCTTCTTTTTCGCTTTTTAATTGGAATGCTTTTTTTGCGTGTGTTATATTTTTAATATGTGGCTTCTTTTAAAAAATATATTTTTATAATTATATTATAAAAATATAAAAATATTGTACGACATTCGGTGATAAATTTGAAAATATGAATATAAATCTTATATGTTTATTGTCATTTTCTACTTAAAATGAAGAGCGCTAAAATTCTCTAAAAAAATATTCACAAAATTTTATAATAAATTATTTTGTTGGAATTTATGCGACTTACCTATTAGGCGTTCAGGACTCCATTAATTTCCCGACGACAAATGATATCACTTTGTATTAACGGGTTTCTGACGACTTGGACAATATTCAAGCCGGCCGGCGAGCGACGGACACTTTTTAATTATTTTCTAATACATAATGCGTCTGCCTTATTATCTCAAAAACCTCAGTCCTGAGAGGAATAATAAATTTACTGACATTAATGTAGGTATCGGGACAAATGCATGTTGATATTTTACATCGAAAGAAAGATTTTGTTACTTGTATTTCTTAAATCAAGACAATTGTTACTTATTCGACTTGGCCAGCTAGAGGAGAGGTTGGTATGTGTAAGGGTATACGTAAAAATATGGCCATAAATCATAAAATTAGTTTTGTAAATTAGGATATAGACCGTTTTAATATGGTACCTATAAGTCTTGTTTCATTTTAAAAGTAGGATTGAAGTATACGTTCATTAAATTATCTAAAACAATTTAAATTTGTCGTATTTTGTTAAACACTTCTGTTTGATGTAATACACGTATATCTTACCGACTTTCTTAATACAGATTTTTAGCAAACTTTATTTGCAAATAAACTTAAGCATTCGTGTTATTTTCCGTTCGCGTATAATGAAGTAAATTAAAGTACGGGTTAAAACAGGGAAAATTTAGAGAGCTTCAAAGACTCAATTTTAAAAAAATTCATCAGTTGTCCGAACAAATTGAATTCTTTTACATTCTGGCACCGGTAAATTTAATTAGCACGGTGCACAGTTTGCAAATTCTTTATAACAACGTAAACTTGGTAGTACTTGTTATTTAAAATTATTTTTTTGGTCGTAAATAATGAGAGTTTTTATTCGGTTGTTTCCCTTTCATCTTATTTATATTAACGAACAAAAGTATGCGTAATAAAATCGGTAAAACTAGTGCTATGAGATTCTTCACCAGGCAATCTTCAGGATTAGTAAACGCTACTGCAGACAGCAGATATTGTGTGAAATAAATGTGTATAACTCCGTTAAATGCGGGCAATGGACATTAAAATATTAATTTATATGCTTTCAATTATTCTTTGTTAGTGTGCAGATAAATTCAGCTTTTGTTCTGTGTGTAGGTCCTTCGTGTCTTTTATACTATCAATTACTTCCATATCTATTCTAACGAATTTTAATGTTTTTTAATTTGAACATATATAGCATAGTTTCCTTCAGTTCAACTGAATTTAAGTATTTTCCTCAGTATTATGTTCCAGTTGTTTAGTATGAATTCGATATTCGTAAATATAAGGCCCGTGCAGCCTACACAGGATTTATGGTGCAGTTATTTCTGCAGTGTTATTTATAAAATAAATTTGTTTTTCCCATTCTACTATGAAAATCCAATATTTCGTTGTGATTAATTTAATAAAGTGGGGAGTTAATGAGTCACGAACAACTCGAGCAGTTGTGTAAATTTTTTGTCCCGTAAGATATTTTTCGAATTGTGTATCTAGCTTGTCTCAAATTTATATAAAAGATGCAATAAAACGGTCGTGGCGCTTTGCCAATAGTTTCAGACAAGATCTACTTTGACCACTACCTGAAACCGATGAGACGAAGTTTTGTACTAAACTTGATTTCCCATTTTACTTAAACAACAAATTCCGACGAGACGAAGTTTTCACGATCCGGAAACTTTATTTTTAATCTTTTATAAACATTCCCGTGTAAAATGTTTTCAAAAATACCAACGCTATTGTACTATCTGAACAGATTTGAAACAAAATCGAGTATTTTATCGAATAAAGTAGTGACTTGCGTGTGCGAATTAGGACATAACTTGAAAAATCTTCAAGCTATCAGTCAACGTTCGCACAGCCAGCGTGGTAGACCATGGTCGTAACTCTTCTCATTCTCAGGATAGACTTGGATACACTACAAGAAATGAGCTGATAATGATGATGTACCACTGCATTATATTTGTTAGTCGAAAACTTCAATAAAACCTAAAAAGTGACAAGTGAATTATTATTATTTTCCTTTCAAAGTTCACCTTTGTATTTATAATATACATTTAGAGATAATAAAAATATTCTTAAGTAATTTATAAATATGTATCATGAATATGTAAAAAGCAATTTTCTTACTTTATCTACATGGTCCTTCTAAATATGTAGTTCTCGCTGCAATTTTTTGCTTTTTAACATATCATCGCTTAATTACATTCTATTAAGAGATTCATTTGCACATCGCCTGCGCAGATTGATAATGCAGGTTAAGCAACGACTGCTTACAGTAGGTACTTACTACTGCGTCCATTACACGAAGACTTTTAACGTGATCTTTCAGTTTAGTATCATAAGATCGATAATAGGCTGAACTATGCGCCTTCGTGAGTATAACACCTCAATATACCATGCATTAAAGGTTCTAATGATACATTTGATTACTTAATGTCTCAAGTTCCTCGTGTCTAAGCGAATTAGTCAGAGTGGAAGCAAAGCGATAATAGATAGATAAGTCATTCGTATATCCTACACGTTGTAACACGAGGTACTGACGGGATACGTGTTGTAATTATTCAAAACATCTTATTGACAGGATATATTAGAGATGTGGCCGATCCTATTTTTATGGATCGCATGCATTTGATTCGATTTTCAATCAAGCGATACGAAATATCGTATGAAAATAAAACTTTCAAATATTAATATGTATGATTCAATTTTTATTAAAGGTAACACCGTTAAAATGTAACCGAAATTATATTCAACTGATAAAAGGCGATCTTTTAGATAAAAAAGAAAAAAAATTATTTCCGACGACATCCCTAGCAAAACCGAAATAATGATTAAAGTTTAAGTATCGACAATTTATTGACATATGGAACACGTTTGAGTTAAGAAAAAATTAAAGTTCCAGAAACAACCTTGATCACTACTACCTACATTATATTGTGTGCGAAACCGCAATGCTTGGACCGTGATCTGATATTTGATGAATTCAATCGATCAGACGTCTGGATCGCATGTATTTGTTTCGATCCGAATAGCTATCGGATCGTATGCAGACGATCTGATAATTCTAAAATCGGATCGGATCGGCGCCTCACTAGGAAGGACGATATAACTGAGATTGATACTATCAAATGCCTGTTTATACAATATTGATGCACTCAAAGTGGTCGCTTCAAGTACCACGACATGATATGGTCTTTTAAATGTATATGTTGACAGTTATATCCCCGCTAAATAAGTTATGTTGCGAGATTTATAAGGCGTTGCCAAAATATAATAAAAAACGTTTAACTAATGTAGAAAACTCTTGAAATATGCAGAATACACTCAGCAGAATGTGGCTCTTATGAGACGTTACTTGGAAAGAGTGACGCATACCTCGTTTGCTCGGGAGGTGTGAAAATTCTGCAGCGGTCATTAAATTTCATAAAATAATATAAATCTGATTTAAATTTTAAGGTTTACAGAAAATTACTAAATGGAAAATGTATAAAGTGTGAGATAATACAATAATAATGGTAACTAAATTTGAAGTACTATTCGATTTAGTTTCTCGGGTATACGATTAGCGAATGTTATTTAGTTGAAAGCACGGAAACTTAAGACAGAACTAACTTAAACCGTAACTAACTTTTGACAATTAAAACTCAAGATTTTATACCCCATATTGTGTGTTTACCATAAATAGAACCATAGACAAAGATAGTAAATACACTGGACGAAAATAAATTATAAGACAAAGTTAAGGTATTCTACCTACCTTTATTTTGGTATCAATTTAATTAAGTACGAGTTCACATAGCTCGTATATACTGGTTGAATTGTAAGTACCAATAATTTTAAGGTTTCTACGTTAAAGCGAAATTTTAAATTTCTATCCCATATATTTCACGGAATGGTGTTATTGACTCCCACGGGAATGCATAAGTTCGCGAATAACATCCAGTCATCGCGGTAGTTTCGACGTATCTTCCACGTACGGTAGTTTGAAACTTTTTAAATCTTTTACCTAAACGTAATAAGTTCAGTCAGTAAGTTACAGCACTTTTAGCCTTATTTATTCTATGCTGAAGCATGTTTTCGCATGCCACATATATACAAGTTTGTCGCAGCTATTCAGATTGTTAGTAGGTAGCAACACTTCAAAGATGCTATAATGAAATTAACGTAACTAGTTTCGAAGTATTAGTATGTTTTATAAAATAAAAAGTACATTTAGAAACATTTAACAAAATAGAATGATACGAAGTAGAGTGAGTGAATGTAGATTAAAGTGGGTAATAGTAATGTTAAATGAAAAATTGGTATTATAAATACATTTAAAGATCTCTTTCCAAATTGAATGAAATTTATCAAAGGCATCGAACTCAGCTGTGTACATGAAGCTTATGGCAGAAATCTAATAACCTTTTAATTGTGTACTATACTATACCCTTACAGCGGTTTAGTATTTATAGATTGGTGTTGGGTTAACGATAACCGCAAGACTAAGTTTAATACTGATATTGGTTATTGATTAATTATGAAGCCGGTTCACGTTACCGTTCTGTTATGACATTATTATTTCACATAATAGGTACATGTATTGGATCGAAGTGACACATACAGTTACATCACAATGCAAGTATTCGATTTATTTCCGTTTCACGTACAATACTTTGTTTAAGGATTAACTTAAATTTATTTGTAAGTTAATAAACTAAGATAATTTGTAAAGAGATAATTTCCTTGCGTTATTCGCGTGTTTAGAAATCATGATCGAACTAATACTATTTAACAGATATAAATAAATAAATAAATAACCGTCACGTCAGGTCCCTAGCGAGGTAGGCAGAGAGCACGGAGTGCGAAACATCTCTGTCCTGGCAAACCTGACGTGCTTAGTCTACATTCATCAGTCTCTTCATGCATACACGCCGGTTTCGGAGGCTCTTGACTCCCCCATCAGCCATTATCTGACCTATTTGGTCGAGATAGGTGAGTCGAAAGATAAATAAATAAAATAGATAAATTATTTATCAAATAATATATGAATTGGATAAAACTATAAAAATAAACATTAAATAAATACTTACATGATGTGAAATAAAACAACTGAGAGGTCCAATCTGTGCAAACATTCCAACCTGTAAAACAAAGTGTGTAGAGCAAATGTGATAAAAAAACAAATTAAACAGCATTGAATTGGTAATAAATCAAATACATATATTATAAACCTATGATTTTAACACTTTATGTAACATATTATTTATTTATTTCAAACCGCAACCCTATTGTTACGGACCTGAGTCCAACGAGATAATGTGGGATTAAGCATAATTACATATTTCAATCAACCCACAAGGATATGTTATAAGCTCTTACACTTTGCAATATAATAAATCTAGATTATATTACATTAAAACCTTACTGGAATTTTATATAACTGATTTCACTGTTTAGTTGAGAAGCATTGAACTATCAACAAATACTGATAGTTAGCAACTAATTACCGTTTCCCACTGACCCAATAATAAATTATAATAGTGATCAGATATCTAGGAATATTTTATTCAATTCAAATCATCATACCTTATTCACCTGAGTGACAATAGCATCCAGGACTTCACCCTTGAACGGCCGAAACACTATGGCCTTGTATTTGACCGGGTAAACTACAAAGCCCTGTCCGGGCTGAATGAGCCCAGCTCCTATACTATCTATTGTTGTCACCGCTATGACGAAACCATATCTGAAATGGGCATGTGTAACGGTGATCAAGTATTATTGTATCAAAAGATTTGTGTACATCCATATAGTAGACAAAGTAATACAAACTCTCTGATCGAATGCGGTGATGCGATTCAAATTCAAACTTTTTATAACTCTTGAGGGTTTTGAGGGGATCTTGTATGCGATCTTCGGACATAAAATATCTCATAATTATACACTTGGACCTAAATATATTATGTGATGCTTTGACATTCATGTGATCACACAACAGGAATTCAATGAAACCGATCCCATGTATGTGAACATATGAAAAAAAAATTGTAAATGCATTCATTGTGCAAAGTATAATATAAATACAAACACTACAATATATGCGACGACTAAATTGTATATTCCATGACATGTCCCCATACATAGCTATTACAGATTAAACTGTATTAGTTTAATCAAACAATCATAGAAATAATATATTTATATGATCTTTATTTATGCTCGAGTACACTGACATGTGTAACATGCTCAAGTTAATATATATAATATACTTAATATATATTGTAACCTTACTTTTAAAATAAACAAGGATTTACTTACTTGCCTGTACACGTTCCTTCCACTTCCAGATACAGTTTTTGCTTCACGGTGTCCAATAATTGAGGTCCGAAGTACCGGGGATGTAAAAGTATTTCATGTTCTAGAGATATCTGGAAAAAGTTTGTTTGTCTGGCTTATTTTTTACGTCCTATATTAAGCCACATTATCAATCATAATAGCGTTTACTTACATGGTAAAACATTTTTAGCTCAAAGCACTATGCATTAATTTATATATTAATATCTGAATATACATATAATCAGAACATAAATATTTACAAACATTCAATAATTAAAGCAACATTACAAATCAAATTGACATTACAGTTTATTCAACTGACACTATAAACTGTTTTCTTTTTTGAATAATGCAATAGAATTCTTTTTCGTCCAAATTCATATTTATATTAGCGTAGCACACAAAATAGCTGCTAATAAATATATAGTACCACAGCGATGGTTTATGTTTCAGTTTGAACGTGTTTAAGCTAATACTCTCCCTTTTTATTTTATTACGATTATAGAAATTTTAGTCCCTAGTTCAAGTTCATTGTGTGAATAAAGTTTTTATTGAAACTAAAAACTAACTGAACCAACCTGCATCGTACACCATTACATGTTAAAAATATATTTTAAAATTTTCAACTAAAAAAGATGTATAACAATAAATTTTAAAATCGATTTTCTCTCATTGAAATTGACTAGTTGATCGATGCTTTCCAAGTATGTACCAACCAAAGCAATCTTATTTGTATCACTTCGCATCACTAACGATTACTCAAAAATGCCAAATGTGTGGCCGTATATTCTGTAATCAGATTGTTGTAAAAAATGGCAAAAACTTACGATTATTTATTTAAATTATTGTTGATAGGTGATTCTGGAGTTGGGAAAACATCTATACTATTTAGATTTTCTGAAGATGCTTTCAATATATCATTCATATCAACTATCGGTAAGTGGCTCGGGTCTTTGTATCAAAGGTTATTGTCAGGATAGTTGTATTTTTTATACGTAATTGTCATCGAAGTATATTTTTTTGCTTCATTGTTAATTGTGAGTATTTTATATGGCAAAGCGTTCCGAGTGGTAGGGCGGGGCTCCTCGATAAAGGAGCCCTTATCAAATTAAACGAACGAACTGTTTATGACATCATACACACTAATTTAAATTAGTTTACTCTCATTTTAAAGTCGTGACTGTTAACAGGAATTGACTTCAAAATCCGAACGATAGACCTCGAAGGCAAGAAAGTTAAGTTACAAATATGGTAAGTTATATTTTATCGATGAACACTTTGATTACATAGTTTTTAGGCATTGTTTTGATGTTTTAATGTTTTTATAGGGATACAGCAGGTCAAGAAAGATTCCGTACAATAACAACAGCCTACTACAGAGGTTCAATGGGCATTATGTTGGTTTACGACGTGACAAACGAAAAAAGTTTTGAAAACATAAAGAATTGGATTCGAAACATCGAAGAAAATGCCAGCGCCGATGTAGAAAAAATGATACTTGGCAATAAGTGTGATTTGGATGCGAAAAGACAGGTAATATTATAATAGGAATTCCTCATTTCGAAATTTGAAAACTATTCTAGAATTAAACAATAAATTATTGTTTTACTTTACATTGTATTCTACCAGAGTATCGACCTCTTGTCTCGTCGCCTTACAATACTTTACAATGGTCTAAATTAAACTCTTCTGTAACCTAGATATTAATTTCCCGACATGGTTTCCGTGAATGAAAAGAAAAAAAAACAGAATCATCAGAACAGGTCATCAGACAGACTATACATGTATTGAATAAAGATTATAATATCAGTGATTAAATTGTTACTCTATGCATATGAATAATGAAGTCTCAAATGACAATCAATTGGATTTACAAAAGGTAAAAGAGTTAAAAACACTATTTTTCCTTTTATAAATCAAATCAAAAAGATATTCTTCTACTTCTTTAGTGTGTTTATGAGCAGAATACCAGCAATGTTCGCGTGCATTTGAGTTAAGAAAGAAATAATTAAGGTCGCATATTGTTATTATATATAGTGTCATAGTTGTGTAAAGATGAGTTTGAGATGTAAGTGGCACTGGGTTGCTTGGCTTTTAGTGACTAAATTGAATATTATTAAATCACATGGTCGATACTAATGGTCAATAAAACTATGATCATGTGATCAGGATGTGTGATAAAATTGGCATCACATATTGTCTTTTGTAGTCTATTGTCGGTCTACTTTGCACAGTCCTTTTAGGCTATATGAAGTGGCATACTACATATACAATTGAATCGGACATGAAAACCTCCAAATGTTATTTAATAGAACAACTCGCAAACTCGAATCACTTCTAAAATGTAAAATAAATAACTTAAGGTCACCGCTCACTACACGTTCAATTGTGTGTGCTGAATTCACAGTATTTGGTTTTATGTTTAACATGTATCATATATACTTTATGAATACTGGATATGACATAATATGGAATAGCGTATTAAATTATATGCATAAAATTTTCTTTCATATTTACATTACTGCTGCTATCTTTGTTATAATCTAGCACATATTCAAATTAATAACTGCTCTTTGTAACCTAGCATTAGGTTAATAATAGGGGATAAATAAATAAATATGAATCATTTTCATTGCCTAATGTGAAGTTAGCAGTCAGCAAATCACGTTCAGAACATAATTTATATAAATGATGTATTTCTTTATGTCACCCAAAAACCCTTCGCCCTGGACCAATAAAGCGCTATTGTTTTTACAATAAAATATTCTTTTTGCGTGTTTTCTTGTTCCTTATGATTCAGCTATTATTGTATTGTTATCTTGCTTTCTCTTTCAGGTGTCGAAAGAGAGGGGCGAACAATTAGCGATAGAATATCAAATAAAATTTGTAGAGACATCGGCGAAGGACTCCTTAAATGTGGAGTATGCGTTTTTTACACTAGCAAGGGACATTAAGGCCAAGATGGAGAAAAAACAGGTAAGCAATTGTAATACATATTTATATTTTTGTGTAATTGAAACAGTT
This sequence comes from Oxynetra roscius flavomaculata, assembly GCA_018244775.1. Lineage (NCBI taxonomy): Eukaryota > Metazoa > Arthropoda > Insecta > Lepidoptera > Hesperiidae > Oxynetra > Oxynetra roscius. Next base: position 13,440 of record DWQQ01000038.1, read on the forward strand.
ATGTACAAGTAAATTTATTATTTATTGTCAACCAGGACATTAAGTCAGAGACGGTCGTTCAAATATGTATGCACATATTAATAATTGCTAACTGTTACTTACATAGTTATTGATATAAGAAAATATTATACTCGGCAAACTCGGATCCTAAACTGTGTTTCACCGAGAGCACTTTCTCGTTAAATATAATATATGTAATATTTATATATGTGCGATATATTTAATAATAATATTTCTCTTTTGTTCCATGGCTACCTTTTGAGAACAGAAGGTAAATTGTATCTTGGGCTTTCTTATCCGTTTATGTTGTGTTGTGTTGTTTCTACGCTAGTGATTAGAATGACAGATATGCTTTTCTATTTTTAACCTTTCCCGCCGAATGTTACATCGAGCTTAGGTGTGTATTCCGTTCGAACATAATTTTTAGTTACTGTTGAACATTATTTTCATTATCGTTTTGTTAATTTTTAATCATTTTATTTTATTATTTTACGTTCAATGCCATTGTATTATTATTGTATGTTGTTTTGATTTAATTTCATTATTCCATTATCCTAAATATACTGTTTATTGTAAGTGACGAGGGAATTTATTACGTTATCAGACATACGTCGATGTAATTGCCCATATATTGAGTTCACTAGAATCCTACTTTATTACATAATATTATGTTTATTCCATTGACCACCGTATACAATATGTATATATTAATCAATAAAATTGAGTAGGCAATAAAAATAAATGACGGTTACATCTGAATTGTATCGTAAATTTAACGGCTCCAAATCGCATGTACAATTTATCGAATGGCTTTCCCATATTAATGTTTGAATCGAACGTAAATTTACTCCACGTGAGTGGCGTTGTATTATTCTTAACACTCGCTACGATCGTTAAACATCTTTAACCGCCCGACCCACTCGCTCGCTCGTCTAACTAAACAGCGCCCGCCCGTGTGATCCATCATTTTTTTTAAATAAAAGGAAAACTTAATTATCGTACGCTATAAAATTTTCCACTTTAATTAATAATTAGTAGGTAGGTGATTGATGCGTGTTGCCAATCGGTAATTGGCTAACGTGGTGCAGTACGGCCTTAACGCTTGACATTCCGTGGTCGGTTGATAGTGGGTTTTTGTAATGAAAACACTGCGATCAATAAAAGTAATTTGAGATGTGAGTCGGGTATTTATCAATGTTATAATATGGCTTATATATTTGTAACGCGCTGCTCATGTATACGTTTATGTAATACACCCATGGTTTTTTTTTTAATGCGCAAATATCGAGAGCTGTCGAAGTAGCGATTTTTATTTATAGACAGAAGCTACTCAGCGAGTGCGGTTGACGTCCGCATTATCTACACAACACCTAGCCGTTATGTAATTCTACTGTTATATTAATAGAAGTTTGCAACGAAGCGGGGCGCTTCATTTTGTTTTATGATCATTATAATTTTATGGGCTATATTATTTACGTGTTTGCGGTATAAATATTTTTGTTGTAAAACAATCATCGCCTTTGTTCGCCCTCATTTGTTTGTTTTTTTTTGTTATGTATACTTACTTACTTTATATTTATATATTTTTGTTTGTTTTATTAGTATAGACATTAGACGCTTGCAATCTTTATTGCGATCGATTAAATCGGTCCATTTGGTAATATTGATTCACTATAAACGAAATTACCGCTATTTTAGTATATTTATTTATTAATTAATAGCAGTAAACAACGATGTGGGGCTTACCTTATAGATACGCGAATGGCTTTTCCTTGTACTGCCGTTAATATTGTAATAATCATGTAGGTACTTACGATATGGCGGTTTACGTAACATGTTTGAATTGAAAATAGCCATTCGTCGCTCACATACGAATTACAACTCATCGTTTTTAATGCCAGCGGACGGCGCAATTAAACATTTAATCACATCAAATACAGTTTAGATTGTACGAGTTTCCTTTAGTTTTTTTGTTTTCAATAGTATTTTTATGCTCTGCCAGCATATAACGAGTAATTGTTTGTCCTTGTTTAATATATAATTGGTGAATGCGACAGGAGGCGAGTAATCCGGCGGGCGCGCGGAGCGGCGTGCACCAGCTGAAGCCCATCGATTAGTAGCGCTATCCTACGTCGTGGCTGTCGCGCTGCAGCATCCTCTGACGCCACTCGTCCGCCCGCCACGCCCCCTCGCCACGCCCCCTCTACTAACGTGAACGTGGGCCACAACCACCTCGACTATATTTTTCGACCTAAATTTTGTAACTGGTGCATCAGACTTGCTTTTTGTATTTTTATATCCACTTGATCATTTCATTGGAGGTGTTCAAACGCGGTCGACGCACGACCCGCCACGGGTGAAGATACTATATGTGATATAAAATAAGATCACTAATTTAAACATCAAACTGGGCTTCTGGTGAATTTTTTTTTTTACTATTTAATGCGACTGTTTTTCATTGGTCCACCTTAACAGTATTTTTGTCGTAAATTGTGTATATTAGGTTCACATAATTCTCCTTATACATAATGACAATTTGTTAAGACAAAATTACTTTGTATTCAATTTCAATGCAAAATGGTATGAAGGATATTCATTCAATAGATTATTAGCTGTACCTTTTCTTTGCTATTTTAATTAAGATATTATTATAATATTTTAATGTAATATATACTATATATTTAATTTTGAATAAACAGTGCTTTTTTACAATTTTCCTCGTTTATTTACAATCATTTTTTTTCTGTGTTGTGGTCGTTGAACTGCAAGATGCACATCATATGTGCATCTTGCAGACCAAGTTCATCTTCTACACCCATTCTACCTGAAAGTAGTTAGAATTATCGCTATCTTACTAATTGTGGGCTACATAACACTACTTATAATGCAGTCATATAATTCTCAATAACAATAAAACAAAAAACATAACTCCATAACATTTATTTACGAACAATAAAAATCATAGGAATATATTTCACAAGTGACCGCTCTCCTAGAGTCACCGAAAATTTACGAAACCTCATAACACATCCGCCATACTATATTATTGTCTCACATATTTTATAAATAAATGCATTTACGCCGTTTGCACTTGCTTCGGATTGGATTTAAATGGCCGAAGGGCTAATCTTTTCACTCCAATTAAGGCACCTCTGGTGGCAATAGTAAGAAGTTTATATACATTTTTCGCCGATAACACTAATATTTGCGACGTGAGCTGCGCCCCCTTCCTCCAGTATATGACGTAAAGTGGCAACGGAGGTAGTTTGTCGTACCAAATG
>DWQQ01000039.1:0-16715 GCA_018244775.1 Oxynetra roscius flavomaculata
TATATTGTAGACAAAGGTATAGTAATAATATTTCTGTTTTTACTTCTAGATTCATGTTGACCTATCCACCACTTAAGCCGGCTCAATTCCATTCTACGCAGTCGTCGGCTTTCCATTACGTCGATAAATTAATGTTATAAATTAAGAACAATCACTTATAGTGCAGTCGTTATAAAAAATAAAACCTTGTTACATTTTGAGAGGGTTGTATGTTGGTATATAAACTGACACAATTGCCATTGATAACAAAGATTTAAGTGTATATAACACATTTGAACATAGTTTTTGAATGCCAGAGTATTTTAAACACGTAAATGTAGAAGTGCCCTTATCGAGGAAGTTTTCACCGAATTTTGGATACGAGTATAATAATATATCTACCTATATATCGCTTTTTAATTTTATCGTTACAATCGACTGCTATCGTTCGTGAAGATGTTGGTTGGGCCTGTCAAGATATTTTCAGATACAGAACTTAAGGTGCTGTGACTGGACAAGATTTCACATGCATGTCCTGTCCATTTTGACACGACGTAACAGACGCGAGAGCTCAGGTAATTTATTTTCACATGGCGCGATTGGATGCTCCCGTCATATGTTAGGTATAAGTATGAGGGACTAATAAATACATCAAATTAATCGTATAACACGTGAGTACTTAATTCCAATTGAAAATTTTGTTTAATCACTCGTGAATTGGATAGACTTAGTGTTAGTGAAATGCAATTTTTTTTGTCCATTTTAATTTTAACTAAATATGAAGATAAGACTAAATATGAAGATCCAACATTTTGAGTACAACCCTTTACTATGTATATGTAGTACTTAATTAGTGCAACGCATGTAGCAAAAAAAAACTTATAGGTAAAATAGAATTAATTAGGTATCGTTGTTGTTTTTGGTTTATTTCTTTTAGTTATTTTTATAGCAATAGATATGATAATATTTTGAGGTGATAACATTATCAGATTTTCTTAACAAAATCGCTGAACCGCTTTCGTTAAAACTTGGGATGAAGATGGGCAGGTTAAACTGGCAGAAAATAAATAATGATTAACGACCAACTAACTTTAAAAATAGCTATCACAAATACAACGTGTGTATAAGACATCTTTAATTAGCGCAGTAAATGTTTCCCGCTGAAAGTATCGGCAAACTTTGAACAGCTCGACACCCGGGAATGTGTCGGTGTCATCACGCCCATATAACGAACGGAAGACTAACATTAAGGAAATTTATTCGTATTCATTAGAAACTTGGGTGGCCTTAATTAATTATCGTGCATATTAAGTGTATGTAGTTCTGATTGCTTCTTATATAAAAGTAATGTAAACCGGAGTGTATGAAGTACACTAGTAAATTGCCTTTTCGCTTCCTAAGGGTCTCTAGACACTATCAACTAAGGCGAACTAAGATTAAGTGATGACAAATTATACTGTTGCTATGGTATAAAGCCTATATGCAAGGGTCTTACAATTGCGCTTGCGTGATTTCGTCGGACCTTGGCGAAACATTTTCATTCGTACATCAACTCTGAATTATTTCACACGTTTATATAACGGACCCAGTTTCGTTTCAACGCAATTAATTTATTAGACCCGCGACACGCACTTGTTTCTCAAAGTGAAGTGTTCGACGTTTAAAATTACACACGAAAAAAAAACCGGCCATTTTGCGTAACACAATGTGACTGGTTCCGAACCGGCGGTTGGTTGATCTATAACGCATATAAAATATCACGTTTGTTGTAAATTCATTGAATTAATTATTCATTGACATAATTATTAATTACAGATGTTAAACAATGATAATAATATAGTAATTTGTGAGAGTGGATGTCGCAATGTGTTACTTTGCTTGTAATTCAAGGGCGATGCTGTCCAACTAGTTTATCACGGCGCGGCGCGACAATATGTAGTACCTTTATATGCATGATTGATACAAGGAGGATTACAGTCGGTTATATTTGAATACTATAATACATGGGGACATTAGCATAATACGATTATGGTCTGGGTTGGTATTATTAATACCAACAATTACAAGTGGTGCGATGTTTTCTTATAAATAGCTGACAGAATTGAATTGCATAGATCTACCTATAAAGATTCCATTAAAAAGATGTACAATATGAAGGATATTATATTGAAACGAATGATTCTCGTTTCTCGATATGTATACATATGTATGTATATATAGTAATATAAACACATAGGCCTTAAATTCTAAGTATATATACTCGTATGTATATGTATATAAATATATTTATAAAAGTTTTATTGAATTTGTATAGCATGACCTATTTATGTAATGATTCTGTATTATCGATTTCGTGTCGACATTTGAGTACTTGTAACTGATATAAGGGTTGAAAAATTAAAAGGTTAAGGTAAATTTGAAATTTAATTACTTTTTTAAAGAAACTATGACGAACTTTGAGGAATCATCTCAATCTGTTTATATGATAAACAAGGCATGGCTCCGATGATGTTGATAAAACTCCAGATGGATTGTTTGATGGTGCTGCCAGGAAATGTTGAATTTTACTAATCCCTAGGTATAATTTTTGAGCTTTTCGAATTTTATGATTACAAAGACAATCAAAATTTATACTTCTGTGAAAGCAGTTAAGCAAATCAAGCATTGTAGTGTGCGAAATCTTAAGCAAGATAGGATATCCTACGTAGATTATAAGTTGCAGGGATCATATCGTTTTTGGTACGGCATGATCGCAGTCTATCTTCACACGGTATAGACACGCACAAGCGAACATAATGAGTGAACAGATGCATTATTAAAACTCAACGCTTCAATTTTAAGTGACAGTAGCAGGAGCGAGTAATTTGGCACAACGCGACCACGACATACCTTCGGATAGGTTGCATCTCGGAAAGATTCAAGGTAGTTTACTGTGGATACACTTAAGATTCCTGGGGTGATTATAGTTGGTTTATTGCTTATTTCTGATCAAGGTTCGCGGGCACAGACATGGACAGATTCCCGATATAGCTAAGCTAATAAAGCCACGTGTCACATTATAAATAAATAAATATCTCGAAACATCTATAAACACGGCCATTTTGTTCATAAGTAGGCACTGTCTGTGTTATGGTAACCAGCCGTCTGATAAACTACATACATATATACATATAAATATATACTTACATATATATAGATTTTTTATTATCCAAACACTGACCAAATGCTCGTACTATTCACATTAATATTTGTCCTGGGCGGGACTCGAAGTCTTATTATCGAACGCCAGTCTCACTATCTACCTGTACGACTTCGTAAATGTGATCAGTTAAAATCTTTTAAGATTTTAATCATTTTGGTGTGAAATAAAGAATGCGTAAGCCAAGTCGGCGATACGAACATACATGACGATTATGACCATCGAATATTGTATGCATTTATATAAGACAAGTACAATACACGCAAAAACTGGTCCACTTGAAGGGACGCAGTCATATGATCGTAATAGAACGTATGGTTTCTTAGTCATACATACATATATGTCATATACGATAGACGAAGCGTGTCAGGGATAGATTGCAAGGATAGATATATTTAACACTCGATACTCTACGCCTACCCCTTTAGGTACCTGGCGTGAAGGTATTATTATTATTATTATATTATTTCTCAGGCAAATGAATATGGACGTCCACACTGATTAGTCGTTATGACAGGTTCAAGAATTATTTACTCTATTAGAGATTCTGTTATGTGGTAATGGAAGTGAAAAAGATGAAGGTAATATCCATATTATTACAACGACGGGGGATCCAATGATTTATTCGACGGAGCGTCGTGTCGAGACGTTTTGAATAAAACAAATAAACGAAGCGTTCCGTCTCGCCGCTCTACATCGGTAGTGTGAATCGCAGAGCTTACAACGTGTTATTGTTTTAATACTTTGTTACCTGCTATCGTTGATTCATTTTGGTGTTCATTTGTTTTATTATACACAGATGTATATATGCATTGAATTTGATTTTTTTCAAAGCAACGTCTATGTAATGTTTCTTTGTCGCGTAAGAGTATCTAATGTTTGAAAGCCAAAGTGCAAAGTTATTACTTTGTTTATATAAATTGTTTGTTTCAGACCGAAGTGCAGTAGTTGAGTTCAGACAAAGTAGTTGAGTTAAGCCCTAAATGTAAATTAAGAAAAAAGAAACTTCTGTGTGTAGAGATTTGGTATATGTACTCACGCGAGCTGTAACTGACACATAAATTTGAATGGCATTCTATTAAGAAGATATAACTAAAAATATGCAATTTTAGATTACCACATGATACGAATTAAAACGGGGTACCTTGTGCCATTAACGCTTAATGGCGACGAAATTCTTCATTAATTATATGTATAATTCCCTGTGAGAGTGGTCGCGGGAGCCGTTACCTGGAGACGGTATCTGTTGCAGGCGGCGACTTGTTCAAACGCTCGCCTCATTATAGGCGCGGTCAGCTCGCCTGGATGCTGTTTGCCGATGAGCCACAGATCGTTTCCAGCGAGATAACCGACCGTAAACTCGCCAATAAATTGCCCCAAAATACCGCAGATTAAGTGATTATTGAACAAAAAAGCGTGTGAAAACATTAAAAATGGATAAAAATACCTTTTGTTGGCGAGTCGGAGTAAATTGCCTCGTATTAAAAAACCGCTTCGAAAGAAGGGCGACGTTGCAAAACCTTGGAGAAAGGTAGCCTCTTTTAATAAAGGCGATCGGAGAACGGACTTATTTAAAGTCGCAATAAAAGGAATTTCTTAATGATGTTGACGCTTATATTAATATTGTACGAAGTCGTCCTACAGGCGCGGGCGGTTCGGTAAATGTAGTTATAAATTACGTTTTTGGCGCTTGTGAGCGCGCGTGCTCTCCGTGTCTGACCATTCTTGTCTCCAGTACCAAACGCGCATGTCAATCGTGGTACCCTAGCCGTTATACTATAGAACCAACAATATTATTTTGCTAGTTCTTACATCGAACACTATTGCTATTAAACTGAGTATCAAGTCTAGTGTAAAGAAGATTAATATACTTTTAAACGAAACATACTAGGACGTTAAATTTGTAAAGTTATCATATTATTAAGAAATAAGATTTAATTTCAATGTATATATAAGATTAATGTAAAGATTTTAATTAAAAACGTTCAATGAAACCATACTGTTAATTAAGAACAAATTGAAAATGAAATAAATTGTACATTAAAACAATTTTTTTTTTCACATCGTGCCATTTTTATTAATATCCAAATTTTCATATGAACTAAAGATTATCTGTAAAAGCTACAGTAAATTACTATCAATTTGATTCTTCGAAGATTGCACCAGCTTACCGTAGGTATACGAAAATTTATAATAATTATGACAGTAGGTAATGCCAGGGGACCGTCGAATTTAAGTTTTCGATATTAAGACATAATCAGATGCAGGTACTGTAAACAGTTGACCTTTACATTCTCCAGTTCATGCCGGTGAATTAATTTCGAGCGTTTTCTTTTTTACATTGCTAAAAAAAACCGATTTACGCTGAAATTTTATAAGAGTGGCTAAATAGTTATCCTTTCTCCACTGTTACTAACTTAATTAGATTATTAGTATTACATTAGATATATTAGAAGATTCTGTCCGTGATTCGATTAATCATCGCTCATCACCTATCCATTTCAGTAGTTCAATCACTCTTTTATGTTTATGATGTTACTCAAGTATAAAATCGACTAAGAGAGTTCAATTTTAAATGAGAAAGTAGCGCTAATTTTTATTAACTTTTACTACTGCTGAAACAAAATATGCAGGCAACATGAACCACTACATTGGTACATAGATAAATAAAAAAGATAAAACAGAAGAATAATTTACTATTAAACAGTTTTCATTCTATTTGTGGGATATTTACGGTGTTTAAATTACAAGCGCGATATACGATTAGTCAAACGAAACAATAAATACTATATGCCTGACGTCGGATTTGCATTGCTTGGAAATTCGCAGCTGAAATACAGCGTCAAGATTAGCCCGCGTCGAATAAAGGTTATCGGTGCACCAGCATAAATACCCCCGCCCACATCTCGGGTGCAACTGCATTTGAACATTGAACGCGTGCACTATCGGCGCACTGCCACCGCGGCGCATAACCGCGGAACTCTAATATAACAATGCTTTTAGAACGAACAAATTTTGTTGCCATATGCTCGGAAAATACACCGTTTTGTTCTGAGAAGCTTTATGAACACGTGCCTCTTCAGCATAGATTAAGTAACATTTAATTTTGCGATTATATTGAATGTGGTAAATGTTTAACAATTTCGTACACATTACATAAACAAAATGGAACGGTTAAATGGTTGTTGATGGCGGTGCAGTCTCTAATAACAGAATACCAAAGTAGCTGTTGACTTAGGCTGACGGCCGGTCGTAAAACTGATGTCTAATTGACATAACATAATATGGAATTTTATGCAACAACGTCGATATCAACTCAGTTGGGACCACGGCTGGGAAGTGGTGATGATAATTAATTAGTCCGTTGGTGTAGTGGGTAGTGAACTTGAATGTTATGCCGGGGGTCGTGGGGGAGAACAAATATTTGCTTTATGTTTTGAGAGGTTTTCTTTACAGTCTAATGCTTAACAGAAGAGACGTCTAGTTGAGTTTACACGCGTTTTACCATAACCGTGTACATTGTGCGTGGGACAAACGCAACTTTGTTTCCTGTTATTATTTCATTACTGCGTCATTGTTGCGTTGTACAGGCCACGATTCCAATTCGTTATCTGTTACGCCATTTATGTTTTAATTATGAAATTTTGTTTATAATAATACATTATTAATTGACCTTGGATTGTATTATAGTTTTTTTTTTCGTTTCTCCTCAAGTAGTCGTGCATTGTAATTAGTTTATTAACATTGGTGATATCAATCTTTGACGAATTACTTCTTAATCACAGTACCTACGTATAGCAGTATCAAGTGTGACAAAAAAACCTGTTCTCATCAGAAAGAAACCGATTTGATCAGAAAAAAGACATAGGATATTTACATTGGAAACCCCTATTTTTAATGAGAGAATACAGGTGTTATTCAACATAACAAATTATTTTATTTTCGTAACTAGGTTTTCTTTACATGCATATTTTCATTTAGGTATGCAGCAAGCGCGCGTAGTCAACAATTCCACTCGTACCTTACTGATGACGGGATTAACTAATGCGATTTATCGTGGCCCATCATTGAGCTATCAGTTCGTCCCGAGGCCTTTGGTAAATATGTTTTCTCGGGTCTCGAGATGATAGCGAACGGAGAGGGTTGCAAAATCTCCGTGATCGATCGAAGTGCACGAGTTCCGCTCCGACTTTATGCCCGTTTCGAGTACCTATTCTTTTTGTCTTATGCAGATATAATCTGGGCGCTTGAGGGAGTGACTCTAGGAATCTAAAGGTACTTTCGAGTCTCCTACCATCGTTGTTATATCTCGTGGTGCAATGATGCGAGCGGTGATCGTTATCACAAAAATGGTTACCGTAAATGAGGTCTGTGTGTAGATTAATCGGCACTCACTGTTATTACTTTCTTCTTGAAACTTTTATTTATTTAAAATTCCTTATATCGATTCTAATGATTTCACACATTTTTGCATATTTGCGAATTGTTGTAAAATCCTATTGACTTAATTTAGTATCAATATATTTCTGCAACGTAACGTCTGTTACAATTAACTATAGTTATTTTACTAAACCAAAAACCCGGTATAGGCAGGATGTTCATCATCTTGGGGCAGTCTTTAACAAGTAACCCGCACGGGTAGAGGAAGTCCGAGAGTGCTAATCGGGTCAGTCAGTCAGTTGAACAAAAGCACCATCAGAACCTTAGGCGACTTGTTCGTCAACCTGGGGCAGTTGTCTCCACGAGATCTACTCGGGTAAAGGGGAAGTCGAGGAACCAAGTCTCAACGGTAGCTATCAAAGTCGCAGCATGAGATGATTATATCAGCTCGGCTAAATAAGGAATATGTTATTTAAAAAAATTAGTAAGCATTTCGTAATGTAAGTTTCTATAAATATTCATTTGAGATAAGAATACATGATATCGTTATAAACCAATCGTAGATGAATTGTGATATATAGTAGGATTAATCCGATGAAACTTTCGCAAGGATAATTTATATTGGGAATAAATTAATCGAACATAATGATTTGATTATAATTTATTCATCTAAAGTTGTCGCTGATCTAATTTATTATAAGGCGAGTTGAAAACTATGTCTTCGCAACGAACGGCAATTTAACTTTCATAACAATTTATTAATGGTTTGCGTTTGGGATTAATTAGAAATAGTTGTTCGCCGATGGATCGAGATAAGCTCGATATTGTTTATTGTTGTATATTAAGCGGTATCGGTAGCTCATGGACGGACACACCCAGGTCATTATAAGCCGCCATTGAGCGTTCAAATGCGTTTTGTGTAACAATAGACCGGGTGTAATAGCCGAAGGGTACGAGTCGAGAATAGGCTTCGCGTTCATTTTGCAATATTGAGTGGCGGCGGTAATTAGAGCCGCGTCCGGACTCCGAACTATTACAGCATCCTGATTCTAACGCGTATAACCACGGCCTCTTCGCAATGGAATACAAAGTCGTGCATCGAAAAAGAATTTGAAACATATCACTTACGTCACAAGGTCCTTTATAGATAAGCAAGGAATTGCACTTATACCGCTTTACTTCAGCAATGTCGAACTTCTACGAGCGTAAGGAAAAGACGTAAGATTAAGTGGAGTATATGGAACAAACTTGCTAAGCAGCCTAGCGTTAAGGGCTAGTTTGTTATGTAGCTGTTATCAAATCCGCCGTTTTATTATAAACCAAAGATCGATATGGTCCCTTTGAAGCTGGACGAGTTTCGCAAGGACCGCCACGCTATCGCATCGAATTGATATCGTCTAATTATAAGCTGTGGCAGTAGGCCGACGCGTGTGCGGTTAAATCAATTGATTGCTAGTTTCATTCAACCTTTTTATGTATAGAAGAAATGGGTATATCGTGATGTTTGATCATGCGCACCTGGTTATAGCGATATTGACTTATAATGTACATATATCTACTAAAGCTAACGTCTACTTGGCTAGTAGAGGCGTCATCGAAGAAATCACTTCAAGTACGAAAGCGTAAATATTGTTACATATATTTGTTTCAACGTTACCTTACATATCTGTGCGCTTACAAATAGTTGAGCCGGCGACGCTCTACGAATGGAAAGTAACGATGAAACAAATATATGTAACTATATCCTTTAACACGGATAGAACCATCTATTATTTCAATATTCTGTATCTTCCAAAATAGGTGTATATCTACAACCGTTATTACTTGTCCGTCTGTCTATCTGCGTGTGGGATCAGTAGGAAATATTATTATGCCGTAGGTAGTGTTCGCTTTGAGCGCTTCCCTTTGCTAGCGACTCCTGTTCATAGATTCGCGAATCTGCCAAAAAAGGCTGGATTTCAAACTTTTAATAAAAAATTTCGTTCATTTAATTTTATTGAATAGATATGATTTATTCGTACATCGACTATCGCACTCATATAGATTTTACTAAACTATGGAATAGTGCACAATATCCATCAATTAATAAGCTCGTTTTCCCTTAAAATACGAGAAAATATGTTCATCAATTTGTTTTCGTCAATCTTATACTAACTACCGCAGATGCACAGCAAGTGTACAACATTTCGCGAGATATTTAGTGCCTACTTAATATTATGTTAAATAAGACGAGGAGCCAGCTGCGTCTAATAATATGTCCCGGTGACAATTGCGTGAGCTAAGTTAGGATGTAGACGCAACGTGAATTGCCAGTTCTTTAAGACAATGACATATAGGTACATTTTGGGGAGATTTAAATATGATTAGTAATCAGACAAGCGATAGTTATCAATCGTCTAATCTTAAAATTCTACTAATGCTGTTTATACGGACGTGCATCTTTTAACGATATTTAGACAATATGTGCTCGCTTAAGATACTTATTGTAAATCTGTAGTACTATATAACACTACGAGTACATACGCACTCGTCCCACTACTGGCATCGCGCGACGGAAGCCTAAAATCCTGATTCGGAGAGAGCGATCATTTAAAAATATTCAAATGTTGTCTCTTTTACTTTTTGAATTTGGAAAACATGACTCACTTTATTGTACGTATTATAAACGTATTTATATGTAAATATTCCTATTAGTGTAAATGGTGATTTGCACGCGGACTGGTAGTTCAGTTCGTTCTTCATTACTTTATTGAGATATCTATATAACTTCGTATATTAACTTTTCAGTGTACTAATTTAGCATAATTTTTAATTTGGTTCAACATTTATGATTATCAAATTTGCTGTGTAAGACATATACATATATGACTATAAGGATATTTATATGTATGTACGTACTTTATCTGGTCACCATAACAGGCACTGCTTGAGGGCCTAATTTGGACTCCTTTTATTGTGTGTGTCCCAAGATATTTATTATTAATAATTTACAATTTGTATTTTTGATTGAATATGTGACAAGTGTTGTTTAAATATAACCCGTGTAATAACTGTTGACTTATAATTTTATGCGACGGCATTTAACGAGACTTCACGCTAGCTTCGGTGATGTACAATTATTGTTCGGTGTCAAGAAATTAACGTTTAAGACAAAATGAAAATTTCATGCTTGCCACTTTTTAATTATTGCGTTCGAAATTATCTTTGGAATTCATTTCATTTGTAATATTTAAAGAATAAATTAAAGTATACGGTATTTTCGAAAGTTTTTACATACGTATAAGCAGATGAAGTAAATTTTATTATAAATTAAACGGTATCTTCTTTCACTCGGTCATTTATAAAATTACTATTAAAAAGAAATGAACGAAAACTGAAAAAAAATATTAAAACATTAATTTACTACTGCCGAATCAAAAGCTATTTTGCTGTCAAACAAAACTTTGCATACACAACAAATTTTACAATAAACTTATAAATTTTAGTTTTGTATATATTCTATTGTATCTTTTCTTCATTATATTTATGTATGTTTAAAATGAAATACTTATCTTATTTTATATTAGTGAATTATTAAATTGTTTGAGTCAATAGGTATGCAACTCAACATGGCCTTGACAACATGCATAGTGGATTAATAGCGGCAGCATATTTAATAAATTATATTCGATTACTATAATTATATTAATTATCGGGTGTCGTCGTCTGGACGTATGAAACTTGCATAAATATGTGGTGTGTATTTCCAATAGGTATCCAATCGCCAGACAGTCGTTTACAACACAGCGATCTTTTAACGTGTCTTGCATAAATACATTCAGTCATCTTCGTGTAACTCAGCTATACACAGCTCTTCTAATTTACACACAATGTATTAAAATTTAAATCGCTTTATTGATACCTGGATTGAATAGCGAACTATTCTATATTAACAATCCTTACCTGTCGAGATGAAACGCCGCAATTTCAGCATTGTGGCGCTCATAATCGGAGAAGTAGAAATGATTGGGCAACGTTTGGACGTCTCTCGCAAATCTGGGAACAACACGATCAGAATAAATAATGATTTTTACATAAATAAACCAACTTTTCTACCGCTTCATGTTATAGTTCTAGTATTGTATACACTGCATGCTGTGAAGACCCCTACCTGTGACAACAGTATGTATAAATCATAAAACTTAAAGCTCTTTACTGTAAACTTTTATATCATGTTATATATTGTTGGTTCAAATATATTAAATGTTATTTAACCAGATAAAACTATCGATGTCATTACCGACCGGATATTGTTCGCACTTTTAATTTCTTGTAAAGATAATACTAATACTAAGTATTTATTTGTAGTTTTATGAACTAATCAACCAATGAGATGCCCGCAAGTTTTAATTAACATGTTTTGTTAATGCAACTGAAGTCACAATTGATGTACACTTATGAATAATTCATTGTATCTCCACATAACAATATCGATCGAAGGCCAGCAATGTAATTTATGATACGAATCACGAGGGAAGCTAAATAAGATGTCCTTTAACTTGCCACTATTAACATCGGAATGGGCGTTTAATAACGTTATTTTATGAAATCATGCGTCGATGGTTAACCACGCCCACGTACTCATGGATGCATCGCGATTTACATAAATACCATTTTACGAGATATCGTTTTTGCCACCACGTCGATGAACGAAGCTGATAGGGCACGGAAGCGACTCGTGCCTCCAGCATCTCTCGTGATCGACTGATAAACATTATGAAGAGCGTTTAACACGATAACCACGTAATACGCCGGTGTCGAAACAAGTGCCCTCTTAAGCTTGCCCAATGAGATGACTATCGCAATTCATGTAGTGTGCGATTTTTAAATAGTGTAAATTAATTGGGATTTCTCCGTGATATGGCTTAAATTGAGTAAGGAAATAGAAGTTTTCTTTGCAACAAAAAAATACAAAATCTAGTTCTATATAAATGTTTTTTTTATTATAAACATTCACAACACATTTATTGATGTGACTAAATGATTTCTTAGTTCGATAACTGAAACCATGGGTTTACGTACTAAGTTTTCATTGTATACAATCTTCTTGTACCGCTAAAAATCTAGTATTGAAAATAAAATATACTTACTTATATATAAAACAAAATAATATCAATATGCCCGTTAAGGAAATGTACGAAAAGTGACTCTATTCAATTCTAAAATTCGAACCGTTGTAGATACAAACAATTTTATGCTATAACAACGAGACAATATGAAACCCAATTCTCTGCAGGTATCCGTGACGAAAATTGATACCGAGTGATATAAATCCATAAAGTGAAATATCAAATTTCCTCTTACGACAGGAGAGACCGTTATCTATCCGTGAAATAAATGTTCAATTTTTTTTGTATAATACAATTCATTAAGTAACATATCTATCTGGGTTATTAGACTGGACCCGTTGGTGCAGTGGTTAGTGAGACTTACCGCTGCGCCGGGGGTCGTGGGTTCGATCCCCACCCGAGACAAATATTTGTGTGATGAGCACAGATATTTATTATGAGTCTGGGTGTAAAGAAATATATATCTAGTTTATCAGACGGCCGCGTGTAGAGTTGTGCCAAGATGGTATTATTATTATTATCTACGCGTGGATATAATAATTATCGAAAGGACATCCGCACAATAACAGCTTTTCATTTTCATCCACATATGTCCTCGTAAAGGAGCTCATCCTCGTTCAAATTACTGTCATTGGACAAATGAGAAACTTTCCCATTGTTTTGGTTGATATTATAAATTTGTCGAAAAACTGGAATGGCAAAGTGTAGGTATATTATACTGATTTAAGATTTAATTTCAGCATTACAAGTTGAAATAGACGTCCACAATTAAACAGATGTATGATTTATTACTTTCATATATGTATGTACATGTGTTTTACCATATTAACATTTTCTTTTAACATTTTAAAAGCAACAGTTGAATTCTATTCCCAACATTTGCTAGAGTTAGTTGCTTTTGTAAAAAAATAAAACAGATACTGAAAATAGATTTGTTCTTTTTGTCCCGGGAAATGCGGTGCTTAATCAATTTCCGGGAAACAAAACGTTTAAAGTGGCACTTAAATCGGAATCTGGTTAGATAGAGCAATCCCGGTAATGTATGGGAATCGCGTGCAGCGCGATTTATTGTCCCGGCGCTCAATGATCGGCCCGTAACTGCGTAAATAAAATTCAGAACATTATTGTTTTAAATTTACATTGTGTTTTGAATTGTAATAATGCATTTGAATTTTATAAAGTTAACGCTATGGATTAATCTCAACTGATGCATATATGTATATGGAAACGAAGTAAGAAATGTAATAAATAGCAGGCCTTTTTTAACTAGCGGGTAAAACAGTTACTGTTTGACTATAAAATACGAGTATGTTTTGTCGTCAAATTTCAACACCACAGACTTTTAATCCATGCCTTTTTAAAGTTTTTTTTACTAGCTTTTATATTCTTTATCAACAATATTCATAATAACTAATAGGTTGTAAACAGTGTGTCCTACAATTATATCTAAATTTAAAATGCTATGGAACATTTTTAATATTACTAATATTACGAATGATAATATCCGTTAATTATAAAAATTATGATTTCCGTAATTAATATTCCACGTACTATCTTCACAAATATAACCAGCATACGAGGTCATGACTTAGATTTGATTCGTTAATCCCTTGTCTAAGCGTATTCTTTCGCTTTGTGTTTATATACATATACATATGTCCTTAAAAATACCGGCTAGTTAAATGCGCGCGATTCCGGCAGCGTCACTGCATACGTTATTAAGCAGATAGTATTTGTGACCCTCCGATAACCCTTGTTCTTCTTATCTGATCAGATCCCTGCGTTTCATTTAGTATTCCATCCAGCCACTAATATCTATTCGCTATTACGGTCATTTATCACCTAAATTACTGTTACCATTGATTTGGAGAATTATGCATGACCAAGGTGTCCCATTTCAAATAGTTGCCTATTAAGTTAGGTCTAGATTCAGATATACGTTGTATTTGTAAAGCTAGTTTTTATCTTAAAATGCTATAATTCTATTAGTCGCATTTGATGGTGGCCTTTCGAGTATTTTTGCGTGTACCTAATCCTTGCCTATGTCCTAAACCTTACCTGTATATCCTTTTCCTCTTTGATCCCTTTACGGTTTTTATTTGAAAAGTACTAAACAGTAAACAGTAATACTTAAACAGAAGCATAAATAATTAACTTAACCAAAGCTGACGAATTTTCATACAGACTTTTATCTCGCATTTTGCCCCTTTACGAGAGATACATATGTCTAAAAATTGGTGGAGCTCACGTCATACAATAAGCCCAATATCTAAATTGCTTGTATCTAACTTTCGTAGATTTTACGATAAATAATTCTAATCTATATTACTTGCAGTAATGTGCTAATCATTCCCCTACTATTGTTAAAAACTGATATTTTTTTCCAAAAAACACTACGGCTGGATGTGTAACTCCGTTACAGTCAGAAGAGTGCATTATTTAAGAACAGACCGGTAAATATTAATAAGACAAATTATATATTTTTTAAAATACAAAAATAATTTTTAAGATTAATAACTAATAAGGTAATATAAGAAGGACTTTTTTAAATTGCAATTTGGTCTAATAATCACCTATGTATAACCCAAAATTAAATCAAATCTGTATAAGTTATAAGAATTATACATTTATATATATTGAATGAAATAATATATTTAAATGACAATCTTTTTCTACAGAATGATTGCATACGTAACATAAAGTTAACGTAGAAGTAATAAAGCTATCGCACGGCCGAGAAGAAGAGAAGGGTTACTATCGAGTGTCGCAAATTTATCGTCCCCGCGCGAATAGTGGGCGGGAATCACCGGGCCTCTTGATATGTCGCCCGGATAACCCCTTGAGTGTATAATTTTTCCTGTGAACCCTATTCGCCAAGTAAAGACATAAATCTTCGACACTCGCACCGTACCCACACACGTACCTCATGCCATCCACATTTCTTTTAAAATCTCAATAGTTTATAACGTCATAACTTAAAATAGTAATACCGAAAGCGTTATTGTCCAGAATATTTGCTTACGATATTGACACTTTACTGTTTCACATCAAGAGACACATATATGGATACTCTGTGTCATAGGCTCCGTTAAAACAGAAACATAGTTGACTAAACACCCAGATTTAGACCGGATATGTATTTTTTTTGACGGAAGGGAAACGTTTAAAGGGCACCTCGGTATCCTGTTAGACCCCGGGTTATATATTTTTATCGTACTAAAATCCACTTGGTGGCGGTGGAATTGTGTACGCAGCTGACTGACGTACTCAGGTTATGTTACTCAATACGAATACATTCTGCGCTTGAATGTGTGGCCGTTGGCAAGCAATTATTATGAGTGAAGCAGTCAAGACCTTTAGAATGGTTAAATAACTTTGACGATCGGGTTGCACACTACCACGTTGCTCCCACAAAACGAAGTGGTCCGTAGTAGTGGAATGCGATACGGACAAATAAACTTGACGAAATTCATCCGAATGACGGTACAGAATTTCGTATTCACAAATTCAATTATACTCAGTTTACAATTAAACAATAAACACAAAAGCGATGGCGAAGTGAAACGAGTCAAAGCGGAGTGCCGAAGCGTCTGACACCCGATATGCGCGGCTTTGGGGAATGCGACGGGATTCTTTGGGGGATCTTATTGAATAATTTGCCCTCCGAATCAACGTCAAAACGAAAATTATATTCGATATGTACATTCAGTGTTACAGCAAACGAAAATCTTCGGTTTCATGTAATGTTAATATAAGTGAACGATAATAACCGTGTCGCCGAATTCGTTGAAGTGATCACATTTTATTTCTCAGTAGCGCCATGTACAAAGCTTAGCACAATAATTCCCAACAATAGCGTGAAGGCGCAACTTAGGAAAAACTCACTCTTTCAATAACACTTATAGTTCTGAACCGACCAGGCGAGCCTCTAAGCCGATCATGCGAAAGAACCAACACGAAGTTCGGTGAATGGAACCGACGCATAACATTCTCAACAAGGTGACAGAAGTTTCCAAGCTGTTCTAGGAGGGAGCACTCGAAACTACAAC
>DWQQ01000040.1:0-16675 GCA_018244775.1 Oxynetra roscius flavomaculata
TTAGTATCGAACAATCTAATAATACGAACTTTCATCGTATATCCGACATGTTTACAAGTTACTTTACAAGTAGGCGATAAACCTACATACTTATGTACTAGCTAAGCATTGGCGGCTGTATACCAGTGTATCGCTTGTCGTTCACCCTTTAAAGTGGGCTTAGTAGTTTAGGGGCCAGCTCATAAAACTCGCTGTCGAAATGAACATTTTACTACCAGTGTTTCATTTGAAGAGTCCATTGTACTAACCGCTTCTCATTGATTAAATGGAGATACATGATGAGTTTCGCTGGGAAAGTTTTTTGTTTTGCAGGCTCGTCTATAAGCACCGTTCATATTGTTCTTGCTGGTTCGCAGCAATTGCATTATCTATTTTGAAAATAAAGGTTTTTGTACATATTTAAATCGATATAAATACATAAACGGTAATATTTGTCAACATATCTTAAATTGTGCGCACCTCATAAACATTATGATATTATTATTAGACTAACCAAGAACCTTGAGCTTATCAAAATAGTTTCATTACTACCCCTGATGGAAAAGTTAATTTTCTCTAGCGTCGGTTGTACCTGGGTAATATGATCTTCAAGCCGAAAACTAATAAATTTAACTACTTAGCATGAAACAAAGCACGAACTTCCGCGATTGAACATAGTTCTGCCACATTAGTAAGGTGCGCATAATTGTTTTATATTTGCAAATATTTTCAAAGATATCAAAGATTTTTATTGAACATTTAACAACATTACAAAATAACACACAGTTCGTAAACAACTGCTATATTTGAAATAAATTTTGCGGTCGTTTACGCCCGTCCTGAAAACATGGAGGAATTATCTTCTATCTAGGTACAATCAATCTAGGTACATCAAAAACATCTAGGTACATCATTATAAAGATAGATTAAAGCAAGCATTGTAACAACTAGGACAGCATAGAACTGTTACACAAGTCACACATTAGTTAACATTACTTTTCTGCTTTGTGTGACTATCATCACTAGATGATCATTTTATCATTAAGTATCACATTATTATCATTTTATCGTAAAGTATCGCTAGATTATCATTTTATCATTAAGTATCACTAGATTATCATTTTATCATTAAGTATTAATTAATCATTTGTTATTAAAATATTATATTTAGATATTACTCAATGAAACATATAGGCTCGACGATAAAGTAAAATAAATATTTCACAAGTAGTATATATTCTTTAGTTAATTTCAACAAAAACATGATATATATTTTACATAACACGTAATAAGCATAAAAGCTTGCTTATTAGTGAATATTGTTCAAACTTTTCAAAATGAAAATTAATGTTTTAGCAGCCTGGTTAAAACTTCAGACCCAATTTAAATGAATGGAAACTAATTGGCGCAGATCTTTAAAATTTAGCAACCACTAATAGCGGCGAACAGCATAACATCAGATGTACATGAAAATTAAAACACTTTTTCCGCTTTTATAATAAAATAATTAAATTGTAAGTATATAACACTTGTCATTTTTTAAACTACATAGCAAAATCATATTTAATTATATCTTGGGTCCCCTTCACACACGGCCATGTGATACCAAAGAAGCTACCACTTGAGCGGTGTTCGTGTTATGGTAACCAGACGACTGATAAACTAAATATAAATATATACTTATCCAAATTTTTTTTTATTTACATCAAACACAGAAGAGATGCTTGTGAAACTTGCTCGTGATACAAATATTTATCCCGGTTGGGAACCCAACCCACGACCCTCGGTGCAGCAGTCAGTTTCACTAACCACTGCACCAACATGCCAGTTAATCACAGCGCTTCAACTGTTTATTTTATAGGATTTTTTTACCTTTTATTCTAAATATGTCCTTGACTGTTAAAGTTTATTTAAGTAACAGAAGCCGTGGAAGTGAAACAGACAGGCATGTATAACGGGTTTTTGCTTTTAAAATTATTATTGTTATGGATTACCGGCTTATCCGTAAAATTATTTGAATGTGGAATGAAACAATGAAATATTACTTTCATTCCGAATTCGAATAATTTTAAGCAGCTATAGCTAAAAATATTACTGATTCCTCACAAATAAGGCGCGCGGCAACGCTTGCTTACACACGCTCGGTTACGCACAATTTAATTAATATTTACTTAGCTTATACACTTCACTAAGATTGTAATAATTTATTACTAAGACGCGCTTGTAGCTCAGAAGTGGACGGTGATCGTAAACTATTTATTCTATTGTAAGCTAAATCCACATCGATTAGATAGGCGACCATTGGCAGCAGATATTCGCGAACATTAATTTTCTCAATAAGGTACATTAACTATTATAAGTTTTAAGCATTTCACGGAATTTCATGGTGAATTTAATTCTCCGTGGAATTAACCAGGTAAGAATTAAGGCATCCAAGTTTCAACCACTTGTAGGAAAAGATGTGCCTAACGGTAATACACGGTACTTGCTTTGTACTTGGTACAATGACCAGTAAAAACGCAATAAATCTGTGACAGCAGTAAAAAAGCCTCCTGATATTAATAGACGGTTTCCAAGAGGATCGGACATAATGAGCATCCTGATAAGAACCGTCTCATGTGCAATCTTGGTCTTCATTGAAGTGAGACCGGGGGTAATGTAACAAGCGAAAGGCAGATATGCTCGGACAATCGTTTTGCAACGTGGTTTTAATTTTATTTACTTTCCCTTTATATTTTATTATAATACCCAAATCTAGGCATATTGTATAAAGTTAATGTCTAGTGGTAGTCTTTGCCAGTCAACCCAGAATAATGGTGAGAATTTGGTAGTAAGTGGTAACAGTTATTGTACTGAGAAAAAACCTAAAAACGTGAGGCACATTATACAAACATATAGTAAAATAACTACCTTATTGGTATTCTTATGTGTCCCAAATACACAGTTCAAGTATCCTGAATAAATGAATTATACATAAGTGGTTAAGAAATATTTTGCTAATTTTAGCATGTCTTTTATCTTCAGCTATTGATCTTGGATACATGCTAAGTGTGTACTTTGGAAATATGTATCAACGTAAAGCACATTTTATTATTAAAAAATGAGTGGAAAAATTCCAGTGCATGTGAATCATCTGTGTACATGAATCGCCTGTGTGTGAATTTTGAATTAATGGTACGTTATGAAGAAGAAAAGAAAAAAGAGAAAAAGTGAAAAAAGAGATTGGCGAAAATAACAGATTTTGTATGTAAGTGCTCGTCCTCAGTTACTTTTTCTTTTGTTCCTGACTGAATTAGGCATATCAGTTCAACAATTTCGCTTCAATAGCTTTGCAATCAATTGAGAAAAATATTTTTTTATAATTTAATAACATCCCAACTATATCCATCCAAAAATAACTAACCGAGTAATGAAGCACAGAATGGTTAACTATTTACAACAATAGAATTTCAGTTATTTTTGGATTTCAATAAAACATATATAGGATCAATAGGTGTATAAATATAATAAATACATAAATAAATAAATAACTATCACGCCAGGTCCTTAGCGAGGTAGGCAGAGAGTACCGAGTGCCAAACATCTCTGTTTCTTTCCTTGCAAACCTGACGTCCTTCGTCTACATTCTTCAGTCTCTTCATGCATACACGCCGGTTTCGGAGGGTCCTGACTCCCCCATCAGTCAGTGCCTGACCTATTTGGTCGCGATAGGAGAGTCTTGGCCACCCTCGACACCTACGTCCGTAAATAATACATATAAACATAAATAAAATAAATTATAATAAATAATATAAACTCTTGCTTTACTCTGATTGGTTTATCTATTGTAATCTTTATTATTATGTCGTACCCTCTTCATGACAGTATATTTATAATTAGAAATCACGGTGATCTCCTGCTCCAACAGAACACTTATGTCACGAGTACGTCCCGGCAATACTTGTAATTTGCGAACTAATCGCTCTTCATTTCCGCTCATCCGTGGTATTCTCGTACATACTCGTTTGTATGTACATACATTTCTCCCCCGCTACTACAATAATATCGCCGATATAACAATTACGTAGCTTCACATTCTGTTTGGGTAACATACATACTAATTTTATTTGTTAATTAAGAGACATATCATTGTTCCGAGATTATAATTTATGGAGTTCCGTTCATTGTTTAACTTCATACCTTAAACAGGAATTTTAATACTTTTATTCAGAACGTATCCAAACAATGGGATAGGAAATGGTTAACAATGTTGATAATTAAAACTATATATTAAGTTTTCTACACAAATCATTTCATATCGAGGATGTAAAGTTTAGACCTTTTTTTTTCATTTGAATTGTAATACTGGTACTGTGTACTGGGATATTTAACCAGTAATAAAATTAATATTGGGTTATGTATAGTGAAGATTAAGCCGTAAGCAATTCACTGCCTGATTCTCTTACTGACCTGATTCTAGTCCAAATGGAAAACTTATGTTCTAAGCCGATAATAGTCCATCGAATAAAAAGAAGAATCTTATCTCAATACTATTATCTTAGTCGCTGCCGCTTATAGCTTGGAGACAGTGCTCACCAGAAGCGCCTCCTCCGTCCTTTTCGACGATAATCGAATCCCTTTGTTGTAACGAACAAAAAATTCCCATTTAATTTCGTGGGGGAATACTTTGAAGTGGAGCCTATATTTCTTCTAGCTCACAGTCCGGAGTGTTTCAAACAATTTTAATCTCGCCTCAGGAGAGAAATAATCACCTCACTGTTTGTTCCACGCTTCATTATGGGTATAAGTCTCTTTTGGAGTTTATTTTTGAATCACGCATATATTTTCTATACGTGTGAGCAAAGACAGAGAAAAAATATTGTTGATTTAAAGATTACTACAAGATATATCCATCTTATCCAGTTTTATGTAATATTCGGTTGCAGAGCGTTCAGCCCCTTAATTTGTTGTCACTGCTGTGTGTGTTATATTTTATTTTTGGTGTACCTTCGAGAAAGTAAAAGGCGACTTTCTTTAATTTTGATTAATTATGTAAGCAAAGTCGGTAGGCTAAGTATTTACTGCCACTGTGATTTGTATTTAAGTTTCTTATGCGTCAATAATGAATAATAGTCGAAATTATTTTCGTCTGAGTTCACTGAATATAACATAGAACTCTGCCATATGCCGTCCTTGGTCAAGGAACTAGCATATAGCATAACAAAATGATGCCCAATCACTCTAACGTGCCCACATGTATGTATGACTGCAAGCTTTGGTAATTTTTTCAATGTGTCGATTGTTTGATCCTGTCCTAGCCTCGACGGACCTTGATAGCAAGCCTGAAGAGTACAGGGACACTAAGCAATGGGGACAGATTGTAGTTATTCCGAGCCGGAAATTGCAACTCAGGGTTGTTTCTCCGTCCCAAGAAAGAAGAGAATTGCGCGAAAAGCCTAAGAGCTTAGCAAAGTAAGTTAAATACTCGTACGTGGTTGATACGACATACAGCTACATATGTGCCAGTATGTACGGTAAAACATTTCATATTTTCCACAAAATACGTACAAATATGGAATCACATCTTTATCTTCCCATTTTATCTTCATATTCATGTCATTTTTTAAATATATACTTAATTAAGCAAACTAAACTGTTCTTTATAAAATAAGGACTTTAAAAAAAAATGACAAACGAACATAACTCAACAACACATGAATCACTTATCATCTGCCGCTCGGGACATTGTTAAATTGATTTAAAGAAACACATCATATCCTTGTTACGTCAATCTTCACTTTATTACAATGGCTCAAAATATTTTCGTCCGTCAAATACTTTGATCTTTACATATTATTATTATCTTTATATACGGTGTTAAAATTGTAGGGTTTTCGGTACGTGCTTTTAAAAGTGTTAGTGGTGAAATTCCCGAGAGTGAGATCATAAAGTGATCAAGTATCACTATTTGCTGCAAGATTGAAGGCGATTATTACAAGTGCTGCTGCTTAGTGGCAAAAAAGGAAACTGTTGTCGTAGACGGAGATGCAGTCCTTTTCTAGTAGAAATTTCTAACACTAGTTAATGCGCTAGTCATATATGCATGTACATGTAAATCTGCTTAAAATAAATATAGGGGGAGCCAGGTAACATTTAATTTTGTTTTAGTTTAGTTTTTCTGAGCGACTGTGTTCCTTCTTAGACAAGCTGAATGAAAAAATCAGGGACATTTCGTTTGTGAATGACGCGTTGAAAACAGTTGAATACAAAACTAAAAGTTATCGTTACGCCTTTAGATAATGGCCGAGGGAAACATTATCATCTATTAAGTACTTCAGCGAATTTCGGCTGAAACTTTGTCTCCATTTAGACTTTTTACAATCTTGGGAGGCTGGGTATAATTGTTCTGTTCCGAATTTATGTCTCCAGAGACTATTATATTCCGGGAATCAAACGTCCTGCTATACTTTTGAATAATCTTTGCTGTATCCAAAAATGTATAAACATTATAAATCTTTATTTGGGACGCCATGAGACAACTATCCAAATTCCAGTAAAATTTCAAGTATTTATTACATTATTAATTGAAGCAAATGCAGACTATTAACGTTTAATTACGGAAAGTCTGAAACAAATGTTACTCTTACTATTATTAATGCAATTGCGGTGGAGCTCTTGTGGATATTATTTATTCTTTCCTGAGATCATTTTATTTAGTGAAAAAGTTACTTAAGCGAGCGAACGGGACCGTTTCTAAAAATACATTATCCGCTTAATATTTTACTATATTGCATATAAAAGTATTTATTTTTTATTCATCAGCTATGCCGTAACTTCGGGCGAGTCTTAATGTAATTATTCTCAATTTATTTCTCCGGGGACAGTAGTGCCGCTCACTCATTACTTTCTAAGTTACCCAGATTCATTTACGGAATAAAAAATTATATTTATAAATGTAATAAGGCTTGCTTTTTTTTTAATGCTGATAAATAAAAAGATGTCTGTTATTACTGATGTAAAAATTGTTATGTAACAATTTTAATTTGGTTTCACAGGCCAGATTTCAAATGGTCATATAACTCTATATCCGGGGTTCGCCTGCAGAATGAACGAAGTTTCAACCAATTTCCATTGGTAAGAAACGCATTGGATGTGAGAGACAGTCTCACTGAGATGCAAATCATTCTAATTTATATGTAGAGATTGCCATGAGATCCATTTATGCCTTATTGTAGAAAGATTAATTCATATCGAAATGCCTACGATTGCAGCGACATAAAGTTTAATTACCTGCGTTGCTGATTTCTACATCGACAATATGATTTTACAATGAAAACCTTATAAATTACAAATATACATTCGTTATTAAATAACAAATGTCCGTGTACTCATCTACCTTACTTTTACTCTTTACCATTTTATTCAAATTGAGTAAAAATTATATTAAAATTGAGTATAAATGGTAAAATAGTATGCATACAATTTTTGTAGATATAAAGTTGAGTCAACAGTGAAAATATTTTTTAACATAATATATAACGTTGCAGTTATTAGAACGTAATGTCAAGAATTTAGGAATTAGGTCTGGATTTTTGTATGATGAATTACGCTATGAGTGTTAATTTGGTCACATTAGTATTGTCACGTCAACATCTTAGGGTATTTAATTATGAGATTTTTAAATACATCATACTGAAACACACTTTAGTTAGATATACAAAGGCGGATACAAAGTAGTGTGACATTTAAAAATCATTTTTGTTGATAAATGTACAGGTTTGATTGATTGGTTTAAAAATGACATAATTCTAATGTATAAGACCTAAGCACAATTCTGGTTTTGTGTAACAAATACCCATATTATGTAACTGCGGGCGAATGTATTCCTATGCTTTTACTCTCGAGTACTGGACTATTACTATTTATTAACGATTTCACTGTTACTAGGCAAAAAATACGCTTAACAAACCAGTAATCTCAGACTTTAAGGTGTTAGTAATATTACTTTAACCGAGCTAAATCTTTTTATCAGTTTAAGATCATTTACCAGTATTTAAGTGAATTGGTGTCAAGCAATTGAATATAGATATCGTTGAATTTTCACGACCACCTTTTTGACACCAACATAAGGAATGTTGCTATAGCATTTACCACCCCATTGTTGAAGACCCTAGTTAAGCACGAGTTGGCAGTCCTCACGTACTTTATAAGAACATTATCGGAAACTTTATGGTTTCACGGCGATTTCCTGTAACTTTTTAGACTCTGATATTTAATACGCACACAGCTCAGGTACGTGACAAGGAATCGAACCATAAATACCTGGCGCGAGCTTTTAAAATTTAAAGCCACTAGTATTCAAAGTGCTGTTGGAAATTTGAGCTTTATTTGACTTAAACAATTTTTATCTTTAACTTAGTGTTACAATTTATTTCAACCAAATAAACATTGTCCAATTAAAAATGGACTGGCCTCAAAACTCTTATTATGGGATAATGAAACAATACTTGAATAATTTCTGTGCCAGTAAATTTTCTTTACATCTCACTCAAGCCTTCACTTAAGCTTCTAGTAGAATACAGCATTCACTTGTACTGAATATTCGATGCATTTGTGTTTATTCGACCGTGAAGCGCTTACATCAGCACGGTCAGGATTAAGTAAAATCGAATGCTTGTTTAATACGCTTAGAGACTTTATTTTACGGAGAAAAAAATCGCAATAAATGCTTTCAGAGAATTGAATAAAATAAAAAATTATATATCGTGCTCAGTTAAAAACTGCCTCTAGAAGGTCGCTTGTTTGAATACAAATATGTATAGTAAATTTTTGGATATTGGTATTTCCGGATGAATTGATTAGTTGGTTAGGTGTTTAGTTGGTTTCTGACAGCGACTAGAATAAAACATTGAAAAACATGTGGACGGCCGTACAATATTTAAACAGAGTAAAATATTCAGTGCAATATTGAACGTACATACGAGTGTCTGTAGGTGCGGGGTTTTAATTGTAAGTTAAATATTTTATTTGCCACAATTCGTCCTAGACACTTATAATAAGCTTGTTATATTGGCATAAAAATATATTTTTACTTAATCAAAAGAGACAATAAGCTGCGGTTTTTTGTATAATTTTATTACTAGAGTTTTAGGATATAACATTATTGTTATTAAGAATATTAAAATATTATAATTTTATTGAAACTACCATTTCATTGTTTGATAAAATTACTTTGCTTTTTCATTTTTGTTCCAACAATCAGTTTACATGTCTATGAATATAAAGATTTATGGCACACCGACAAATACAAAAATATATTGTATTAATAACTAACATTACTCAAATGCAGAAACTTTCCAAACAAATAAAATTCTTTATTGTCGGTATTAGAATTAAATATCATATTTTATTGCTTACGCTAAAATTTCTTCTCATTCTTCTTTTTATAAAACACAGAATCACTATGATCTAGATAAGCCTTAACTCCAACCTATTCATCATTTGCAGTGTGCTTTGTAAAGTCAGAGTAACACTTTGTTTTCTAAAACTCTATTTTTTCTCGTTCTCTAGATTAATTCAATGCAAGCTGAAACGGACCGTTCGATTCTAACTTTGTTGCTGCTTTCTTTATACTTGGACACTGTGAGAAGTTTGAATTAAGTTTCTGGATTAACACAGTTGGCTTTCCTTCGGGTTAAGATCTTGATAAAAATTGGATTAACGTTACTGTTGTTTTCAAGGAATTTTATGTATTATATAATACATTTTATGCATATATTTTATGATTATAAAGACTTACCTTAGGTATTTTCAAATGTAAATTAAAAAGATCCATCGAAATAGATGCTGCCGCCCTCGCAACTTCTTTTGTGCTGCAATTGTTTCTACGCTACGAAAACCTTTTAACAATCCCTTTTTAATATACTATATAATAATGAACTATAGTTTTAAACCTATTTATAATTGTTTAATGGTTTCGATAATACAGGTCTTAATAACACAGCACAATATACACATATCGTACAGGTGTGACCTTAAAATTAATACTCAATCATTTCTGTTAAGCTTAACACGTATAAACATGCCTGTAGTACTACCATACCTTGCACGTCTCCCACACTGGCTGAGCGAGGCTTAGGTCATGTCGCACATTTTAGAGAAAATTAGTGGAACTTTAAAACATTGAGATCTTTTCGCAATATTTTTTTTTTTCACCATTATAACGGGCGATATTCATTCAATCTTAAAATCACACATTAACTTCGTAAAGTAACAGGTGCGTGCAAGGAATTCCAATCCGCGCTCCCAAGAGTATGAGACTGAAACATATTCCCAGCGAGTCCCACAGTTTTATTAAATGTTTAATATTCTTCTGTTTTCTTTTTTCAAACGTTTACAAACAGCTTTTAACATTGTATTCCCCAGTTTCAAAATAATATTAATATCTTAAGTAAGATGTCTTGCTCAGTGGACATCATGAACATATAAATATGAGTACACAAATATCGAAAATAGATAGCCACATTCAAAACTTTGATGTTTGTTCAAAAATTTAATCTTTGTCGCGCCCATCCAGTACGACCACTAGTCATATAATTTATTACGACAATAGGCCATATACTTGTTAACATGGAAAGCAACACGAATAATCTTGCAGTGCTTTAAAGAAGTTGGTGTGGAAATATTTATTCACCAGGAGCCACTCGTAGCCAGTGGTCTACGGTTGCCGGTGGTTAAGGCCGGTTTTATCTTAAGGACTATAACTAACAATTTTGTGAAAGCTGAATTGATTGATATTTGGAAATCAGACGATAATTCTGTACACGTTTTATAAATAATCTTGCCCTGAATATTTTCCTTAAACACGTACTCCCTATTCGAAACATTACACACCAAACGACAGATCAATATTCAATGCCCATAAACAATAGAGTTTCGGAAAGACTGACGCGAATGCGTGAATTCCTCCCAGCATTCTTTCACAAAGGAACTCGCTCTGATCGAAAGCACTTTCGATTTAAAACTCCGCGTCAACTAAGGGTCTGTTCCGATTTTACTGAGCATGGTACTACTGTCACATATGATTTTGTTGATCATGATAGGAGCCATGGTGCTTGCCATTTAAAAAGAAGATTCTTTTGTCGCCGAGAAGGGTGCGTGGAATGAGTAATAATAGTGTGTGTAGTTGGCTGGTTGTCCTCGTAGGGTTGTAAATTTATGATGTTATCATGGAAGTCGATTAAGATTATAATATAATTTGTTAAATATTTCTTACTTGCTAATGAGTAATTTGAATATATATGATCAGCTAGACTTGATTGCTAAAAAAGGTCTAAATTTCTCGGGATAGTTCCCGGGCAATTTAGACCGTTATAGCAATCAAGTCTAGCTGAGCATATATGCTCAAATATTTAGTTTTTATGATGTATACAAACATGATATTAGTTAATATTATTTCTTTTTACGCTCGTATTTATTTAGCCAAGTTAAGGGTAAAATGGTTTATTACACATGAAATACGGAATTCGAAATACAGCATTTAATTTAAAGTAACCTTAAGTAATAAAAAGCACCAGTGTTACACCTAGAACGAGTGAAATGTGCTGATTACCTTGATTTAACGTGAATTTGTTCCGAGCTTTCACAATTCGTCCGCCGTCTTCTTGTCCTTATTTCGTTACTTAATAAACAAAAGTTCCATTAGGAAAGTAAAAGAAACAATATTTGCCTTGCGATCGCCAGTTTTCAATACGTGAATCGGTGTACTGTTCTGCAAGTTCTTTTCGGTTTTAGAAAATCGTCAACTTTGTTTTCCAGTACAATAAATAACAAAAGTTCATGTGTGGCTGAGAGCGGATCGGTGCTCGACTCGGTCGAAATTATTTTGCCAAAGGCTGGATGACGGCTGATACACGGCAGTGAGTGAGTGAAGTGTTCCTAATCTGTACTGCTAATTTTAACGTGCCCTCTAATACTAGAGTGAATATTACCCACCGAAGTGTCGAATCACTTAATATTGCTTGCCTGAAGATATACTGTGAATTGTATGGTGCTTCAAAAGTACAATTGGCTCTAGTACCATTCTGTCAATTTCATTAATCCCAGAATTGAAGTGTGCTTAAAACTTACCAGTGAAGTAACTTTTTGTTACGGATTTTTTTCAAAGATACTCACTTTGGAAGTTTTCCCATGAAAGCATAAAAAATAATAGAGCTAAAAGTGCCAGCCCTACTCCTGACGTTGATTGATGCATGTTCTCCGATCACGATAGGGTTGTAAAGCAAGATTGTAAGTTTTTTTTGAGGAAATTGTGGTCGCCCTCGTTTTTGTTCAGGTGAAAGACGCGAGATTAATTCAGAGTTTGGCGAATTAGGAGTTCATGTTGGAACCGTCTGATCGCAATCAAGATAGGATGCCAACATTAATATTAAGCGACTTGTTAACTGATGGTAAAACAGTTTGCGTTTTGGTCTGAAGGTTATGATAAGCGGTCCATGTGTACACTAGACGTGATTGTTTTCATGATTATCGTATTATCAGGAGTAGCAACCTCGAATAGGACTGGTAATACCTATGAATAACTACACTCGTTTTAACACACATATATACATAACTGGACTAATGTTTCTGACAGTTCCCTTCTTACAATCCTATAGCCGTATAATACTAACTTGTGAATTAATGTTACCAGTCCAAAATGTATGTACATTCATTACTGCTGCTTACTCACTCATGTGCTGCTGTTTTTAATTATGAAAACAATTTTTCACATACTATATAATAGTATTTTCGACCAAGATATATAATAACATTTTCGAAAAAAAACACTACATATTTTGAGAAACGCTATGTAGTTAAATTAAAATAAACATACATTATAACTACGCATAATCCTACATAATTATGAAGTAAGTAATTTTACAATTTACTATCAGTTTCTGTTCTATTGATGAAGGTGAAAAAAATCATATTAAAGCAATAAATTCTCCTTGATACTCGTATCGTAAATAGAAATCGTTTTCGTTTCGTTTGAAAACGCGCACAAAGCCCTTGTACTGTACTGCCACAATACAGTAATATCAAATGTAATTCAAAATAGAGGTGAGGCTGGCGGTATAAAGAATTCTATCAACGCGGCATTCACGCCTTTTCACATTCGGCCGAGCGTTCGAGGGGAGGTGCTGTTATCAGTGGGATGTGTAATGAGCGCGAGCGGGGCACAGGATTGTATATCGAATACCTATCGTATCGTATTTCAAATCATTTACTGAACCGAATCGCATAATGACACTTCTTTGTTGTACTAAATACATACTAATATAGACAATTATATGTACATCCGAACACAGATCAAACGGTTATTCTGATCTCACAATTATTTGCCATTGGTGTTAATCGTACGCATGTATTTGTATTTGTATAATTACGGTTTACGGTTTAATTAACAGTAGCATATGTTAGATTATTTATAGAAAATCAAAGATATCGATAGAAAAAGTTTGAGTACGTTTTTTTTATCTTTACAATTTGTACGCTTAGCTAAGTAAAATAAATAAATAACCGTCTCGGTCCCTAGCGAGGTAGGCAGAGAGCACTGAGTGCCAAATATCTCTACATTCATGACTCGCTTCATACATACTCGTCGGTTTCGGAGGCTCTTGACTCCCCCATCGGCCAGTGCCTGACCTATTTGGTCGAGATAGGAGAGTCTTGGCCTCCCTCGGGAATATAAATATTACGAAAATATATTTTAAAAATTAAGTTAATATTCCAAAGTAAGTGTTAGTTAGTTATATTAAATGAAAGGAACTTTCAACCGTCGCAAGATTCCGGTTGCGTGTAGAGCAGTACTTTAATGAACTAACTCTAACTCAAACTCCAGAAGGTTCATAGAAACTTCAATATAAAACACATATTGAATTGTAGAGCCCGGGAACAGGTTAATTACGAACGCTTAATATCGATACCAAATATCGCTAGCCGCAGTATCGATACCAGAACAATTATTAAACTTCCCGGAATAAGCGCTTACTAGTTCCCGAGTTGCACCCAATGATAGATCGATTATAAGCACATTATATTTCAATTTATAGATTTTTCCTTTGTTACGTAAGTCTAATTTGTAAAGTCATTAGATAGTCAACTAATACAAACCCATGCACGCATACCATGCAAAATTCAACTTTAATATAGTACTTCATTTTGTTTATCTCATTCTGTATAATTTTAATGCACTGGCATAAAATAAAATGGTTACACGGAATAGAATAAAGCAAATATATATATATATATATATATATATATATATAATTTCATTAATTAAACGCTTCACAGCGACACGATACGATAAAGTTTTAACAATGTATGTACTAATGTTATTTTTTTATCATACCGAAATAAAGATGTACACTAATAATTATTATATTTGACCTTTTTTATTTATAATATTTATTTTTTAATACCACATGTGCAAATAAACTTTTCATATTACAATCGAATAATGGGTAATGGGAACTACACAACACAGTAAAAATAAAAAGTAAATAACCGTTACGCCAGGTCCCTAGCGGGGTAGGCAGAGAGCACGGAGTATTTTATTATATTATGTGCTGTGAATTGTAAGACTTCACTCGCCTTAGAGAATGTTATGAGAACCCTAAGGTATTTTCTCGTGATTTTTTCCTTCACAATTACAGCAAGTGATATTTAATGTTAAAATCCCACATTGTAATGATAGTTCTGCCGCAGGATTCAAACCTAGGACTCCTAGAGAGGTCGAATTCTAAGTCACTAGGGTATTAGTGTTTTACACACACATACAAGTTGAAATCAATTAATCGTACGACTAGATTTAAGGAACGATTTCACCTCACAAGATGTCTATGAGAAATTGTCACTCTTAGATTAGTCATATTAGGAAGTTATCAGCGTAGGTGGCTAATTAGCGTGGCACCGTACAGTAGCACTAAGCTGTGTTGCTGACAGCTGTCATTTTATTACGTCATTATATTCATTTATTGATGATTCGTTTGCATATTTTGGCGTAGACTTTTAATGTAAATAAATATATCTTAAGACATATCTCTACACATTGGCGTCTAACATACACACACATATGACACACACAATATATATTTCTAATTGTATTTTACATACAGACACGGGACGAATGCTAGTGTTCAGTACACAAATATTTGTCTTATATGGGAATCGAAGCCACGACCCGCGACTCAGTCACTTTCACTAACCGCTACACCACACCAACGGGGCAATTAAAGTTCATTACGAACAGTGTTTTATTTCAATAAAACTATAATAGTATTATTTTAAATTAAAATACTAATGAGCGGGTTATCGCAACATTCTCTAGTCGCGTCAGTGAGGGATGTTATTCACATTATCCCCCCTCTTCCCTCTATCGCAAACGTCATTGGGGCGTGAACATGTGTATAAAATTGTACCAACATCAATAAAACCTGAAGTCATTGACCCTGACATAATTTTCTTTTAGCCGCCCACAGACCGTGTATTGTATTACGTAAAATTATATAGATAACTAGCTGACCCGGCAGACTTCGTACTGCCTCATCGATAAATAAAAGACCTAATTTTTTCTATAAAATGATTTTAAAACAAACAAATCGAATCCGTATTTAATAAAAAAGCATTTATTGAATAAACCATGAAGTTTTATTATTATTTTCTATACATCATGTTGCTTACTTAGAAAACAGAGTTTTCCTGAAATATTTGCTATTTATAAGGTTTAAATTTGATATTCACCGACACACACTGTTAAAATTCAGTCTGTTAATTAATTTAAAGCTTTGTCATAAACTATATTTTTTGTTTTGTTTTGTGGTGCGTAAATAAACAATGAAGACGGTTTTCCTACGCGCGAACACGCGACGTATAATTGTCCATGCGCGAAACAGGGAAACTCCAAGTTGATTCCACAAACTTCTAACGACTGTCCTTGCGATTTATTTATGGTCATCGCAAAGGCCAGACGTACTGGAAATTGTAAGCGTTTAAAATCGAATGGTAAGTCCGTTGGGATCATCGGTATCCGCGGGATCAAGACATCCTCTCCTTTGTATTTTCCTTTTATGATTGTCGCCTCAATAACGTTATTCATCAGTCTTTTCACAGCCAGTCTTGTTCCATTGCATAGTCGAGGTTGATTAATGTTACGCAGCATGATGACAACTGATCCTACTTTTAACTGCAAATTGTGAGGTGGTAATCCAGGCAATTCCAGTGAATTTAAGAACTCAGTGGGATAGTTGATTACGTCATCCTGGTTCATTACGGTGTCGACTGATTTGAAGGAAACCAACTGTCCCGGAAGAAAATTCTGAATGGTCGCATTAAGATCCTCGACATCTGTATTTTTCGCTGCTAATATTGCTCGTTCACCCAGCCAATTATGGTTATTGAACTTTTGCGCTATATCTGGGAAAACTCGCTGAATAAGCTCCACTTTTGAGTCTGTGATGTGACAGAAATCTGTAGGTAATGTGATGAATCCGGTCGAGGTGTCCACTGCAACTTTATTATTTCCAATGTCTAACAACTGCTTCGCAAACACATTTGCAGTTTCATCTTGTTGCAAAAATACTCGCATGTTAGTTGTTAAGTGGAGTGTCTTTACGTACTGCCACAAATTTGATGATTTTAGGCATGCATTTAGTTCATCAGCAACAGTTGATCGGGG
>DWQQ01000041.1:0-16675 GCA_018244775.1 Oxynetra roscius flavomaculata
GGATAGAGATGTTTGGCACTCGGTGCTCTCTGCCTACCCCGCTAGGGACTTGGCGTGACGGTTATTCAATTCAATATTGTCATCAACAATCATAAACTATACATTAAGCCAATTTAAGAAGGAATAAGTGAGAATTCACTAATTAGGTGTATTGTATTGATGATATCACAGTTCGAACTTGATTTGAATTAACAGTTAACAGTTTATTAGATGACAACTTTTATTCTTACTAAATAATGTTAATTGGCTTCTTTATATATTTTATCTATTGGCTTTTTGTACCAAATCATGATCATGTTGAAGGTCATCAGACGAGACTTGTTGAGATGCCAGTGTATTGTTGGCCACGTATGTAGCTAAAATACATATTTCTTCTCTCGATATCCTGGTATAATATGTAGTAAATGCGTCCGCAGAAGTCGCTTCCATATTTTTGTGCTCGACTACATCAGAGATCTGCAATCGGTCAAGCAATCTCCGCCGGTCGGCTGATCAGTTATTGCTTCCACTTTTATGGCCCCTATTTATAAGATAGACCCGATCGTCTAAGTTATACGTGCTTTTTGCATTCGATCTCTCTCCACGTATGCTCATTTTTGAGGTATTACATTTGTGCATGGTGGGGATCTTGAAATAGGAGAAATTTTAGATTTGATTATTTTCCTTATAACTTTCAGTGATTATTGTCTAAATTATGATTAATACTTTAATATGAGTGGGATTCATTTACTAGTCTTGAGCAGTACATAGAAATAGATTTTTTGTAAGATATTCTTAAGTAAAGGTTTTGTAATGTTCCTGCTTCAAGAGGGCGGAAAAACATCGAAATATATCTCGTGTTTAAGATCCCTTGTTTACATCGAACATAATACAAAAAATATCAATGTGATTATATTAATATAATTAGGAAAATATTGATACAATTATTGGCAGTGAATATTTTCCTTCCTCTGTTTGTTTAATTTCCTAGAAAATCATGCATTATTGGAGTTTCTTTTAGTGTTTTTAATGCAACAAATAATAGTAATCAGTTTATTAGCAAATAACTCAGAATATTGTAATATTTGTAATCTGCGGCAACAGCACTAGTTCCACAGACCTGAATACCATTAGCCAACGCGAATACCTAATAAAAATATTTAGATGCTAAGATAATTAAAAATGTACTAGATGTTTACTTCGTAATACCGATAATGGCGACAGTTCGCATTA
This sequence comes from Oxynetra roscius flavomaculata, assembly GCA_018244775.1. Classification (NCBI taxonomy): domain Eukaryota; kingdom Metazoa; phylum Arthropoda; class Insecta; order Lepidoptera; family Hesperiidae; genus Oxynetra; species Oxynetra roscius. The sequence goes on from DWQQ01000041.1 coordinate 1,213, forward strand.
GTATACACTCGACATTCAGTATGGTCCGTTTGTGTAACGACTCTTGAAGGAATTAGAGGCTTGAATGTTTTAGACACTTAATTTCGTTTTGCTCCTTGCAATATTAAATAATGTGAAATGTACACTTGGTGAAGTTAAACAGAGGCGCCATATTGCATGGACAGCTGATTAGTGGTCACTGTATTGACATTTGTACAATAAGTATTCGAATATATTAAATTTAGAATATTATTAAAATAACAGTTTTAAATATGTATTGCAGTGAATTCACGGGTTTTCCCAGATGGATAACAAAAAGATAAATATGTGTTAAAATTAAAAATTATACAAAGAACAGTATAAACGGACAAAGTATTCCTTCGTTATTTGAAATAGTTCGTGAAGTGGAAAATGAGTAGCTGAAAAGCACTAGTTTAGCCGAACCCCTAAAAAGGTTTAGTTAGGTTGCAAAGCCAGTCAATCAAACAATCTTGAATCCGTTTAGTTCAACGGTTTTAGGGTAGTTAAACATTAATTAGCAAAACCCCATTAAAGACGATTTCGAACTGAACTTTATGCAAACAACTTAAATTAACATTAGAGATACAATGTTGATTTTACAAATGCATAGGCTTTTGGATTGGCATATTTGGAACGTAACGTTGTCATAGCAACGGCTATCTGTTTTTTTTTAATTACACGTGTTACACACAATGTGGCGAAAATTGTATAAAATTTAAAACTTTTTAATAAAATGTCCGTTTTATAAAAATAAAAAATACGTAAATAAATCCTTTTTGATTTTAGTTTTTATTTTATTTTCAATTAAAACTATTATTGTACTGTCATGACCATAAATACACATTTCATCAAGTTCACGGAATCATATCCGGGAATCATAACATGAACTTTCATCTGCCGCTAAGCAGCAAAGCGTGCAATTAGGTTGCATTGAACTCTGCACATGACGCGAGATCGCATGCTGCCCCTCTAGAAAAACCTAATAACCAGAACAATGTCAGGAGTATGACAGATTGCTTCGAGATTTCTTGGACTATTAAACACGTTTAAGTCGCACTGAATCAAAAGAGCGGAATGAAGAAATCACAGGGAAATAATATTATTATTTAAGAAATATCCGCCTGTGGATAAATTGCGTGCTTGTGCCTGACAGAGGAGTCATTATGAGAGTTTTATGCCCCGCACTTTATCACGGGACGAAGGAAGGTTGGGTACTACCACTAGTCTACGCAAGCTCCATGAAAACAGCTAACAAACTCGAATTTAAATTAAACAAATTTTATTACAATGATGTTCTGATGCAACAAATTCTATCAAAACTTCATACTGTAGGAGATACACCAGATCATGTCATCCCTTCACCAGCTCTTCATCAGCCCTCCATCACCCCTTTTATTGTTCCACTGCTTTACACGACTTTTCTCTCATAATGGTAACGGCGCATAAAATATACATACATTTTAAAGCGAAATCTCTTATTCTCATAAATGGCCACGATGACTACTAAAATTCCTGACGAAATTCTATGTAACAAATAGTAATTTTAGAAGGGGTTCTAAGGAAAAATTTTATTCTTGTAGGTTGTTTGTATAAATAAAGTTAAGAACTGAAGTTAGTTACTAGAGATGATTCTAACAAACCATGTTACTACTCATGGATATGGCGCATACCTTATGGTCAGAAAGAGAAAACACGTCATTCGATAAGTACCTAATATTAACTATTCCATAAAAAGTATACTCGATACTTCCACCACTTCCTTCAATTAGGATTTGAAAGTCCTATTGAATTTGGTCACTGACTAATGTATACCTATTAACACTAAAACAATCCCTCCCTATTCAATCCCCGGATATTCCTGGGTATGGCTCGGATACAATTTTTTTAAATATCATGCTAATATAACAATGTTCCGGGTTTAAAAATATAAGCAACGATAGACACATTTGACTCTTATTCTAAATATATCAGACTGATCACGTCTGTCAGTTTAACAATAAAATTGAACTCTGTATATCTATATTGTGAGACGAAATTAGCGAGGGCATGTTTTTCTTCAAAGCGCTAACTGCACATATTCAAAAATTGACTTTAACGCAACTGTATAAGAGCTAAAGTTGATTGAAACATGTACGAAAAATAAGAAATTTATACGCGGTTCATACTGAACCCTATTGGATTCATGTTACGGTTGATAATTGCTTGAAGTGCTCCATGGTGTTGGCAGAGTAATAACGACTATCGACAAGTCGATTAAAGATGTCAGCTACAAAGCATATGCTTAATTCATAGAGCAAGTGGTGCGGTGTCACTCGACTCGGCTCTGTATTAAGCTATTAGGTCCTCAATAACACCGTTCTGTAATGATAATTCAATTTGTATTCCACTTTATATTCCTTAGCAGCAATAACACAATTCTGTAATGATAATTAAATTAGTATTCCTGAATATATTACCTAGCAATATAAATAATATGACTGGTCCGTTGGTGCAGTGGTTAGTGAACCTGAGTGCTGTGCTGAGGGTCCTGGCTTCGATTCCCAACGAGAATCAAATATTTTGTGTAGTGAGCAAAAAGATTTGTTTCGTATAGGTGTAAAAAATGACTATATATTTATTTATGCATATGCATTGTATTAGGCGTCTAGCTACTATTATAGCATAGGTCCTGTCTAGTTGTAAGACAATCAGGTGGCCGTGCGTTCGGACGTCCCAAGATAAGAAAAAGAATAATATGTCAAAAAGCATACAATTGTGCAGTATGCCACCGAGCATTAGCAAACATATTTATATAAAAATCAACATCGAAATAACAATAAATATATGACGACAATCAGAGAAAAGTTTCTCTCTTACTTCTTCCTTTCTTTTCTTTCCGATAATTTACATTAAGCGACCTTTATTGTGCGTTGAATCGTAAATAAAGACGCGTGCCGCGATTCGAACTCGGGACTCTTGTACGCTGAGGCTGAATTTCAAACCACCAAGCCATCAATGATTTCATCTATAGTTCCTATTCTATATTATATGGTTTAATTTACTTCATTTCATCTATAAACCAGCTCTTCGTGGTCGGTGTCCTGATGAAAGTCTTTAAACGTCTCCAGTATTTAAATATTCTGACGATGTTTACAATTAAGTTAGAACGTGATTAGGAACTCTGAATAGGCATTTTAACGTTTTAAAAAAATATTCCACTATCTATCTACTTTGCATTCATTAATATTGATTGCGTTATATTTGTTAGATGACTTTAAGGAGAATAATAATAATAATAATAACAGCTTTATTTATTTTTAGACAAGCAAGAGACTTAGAATAAGATACATTAATACAATTAAACAACACTATCAAACAATTAGCGCAAACTAATTAAACTCTGTCAAATTAGGTTACATTAAATTAAAATGAAACCAGCCAAAAAAGTAATATTACCCCATTATATTAAATACTGACACACCTAATTCTAATCAATTACGTCAATAAATAAATAACTTAAATAAATAATATGAATATAATCAAAAAATTGACTCAAAATTAGCACACGATAATGCTCAGATAGCGTTTCGTTGTCCAAAATATCCGAACGCTGTTGGCACCAGAGGCCTTTACAGCGTCACCGCCATTTATGGACAATTCAAGTGACTCTGCCTGAATTGTGGGAGGGTTAGGAGTGAGATTCAGCATGTAGTGAAAAGCCATGTTCTGAATATGCAACTCTGTCCCGCAGAGAAGAGGACAATGGTCTATTGTTTAGACTCGAACCAGGGCATTTAAGATATACACGACTGATTTATCCTATGCGTCTTAATTACTAAATTGTTACATATTAATTGACGGGAACAAATGCGAGTTGCGAGATATCAAACGCTTAAAACCTCGCACTCAGCACACAGGGTACGATTCTAATTGTTAATTACTAGTCAATTAGAGCTGTCTCACAGTTATTATAAATAGTTCGAGCGGTGATTCTGTGTGTTTGCCTCGGCCACAATCACGGTCAACGTTCAACAAATAGTTTACAAATTTTTCAAACACCTTGTAGAGCAAGCTGGTTGTATTAGGTTGATGATTAATTGCTAATATTGATACAGTTGAAACGCACGTAAATTTAACTCCCATAGATAGATATACATATGTATATTCGCACGATCTGCTTTCTTCACCAGTCCGCACACAAACAGGTGGTGCAGGTATTCTTCATTATTAAGGCAAGTGTTATATTTAATTTCGAATATGCACATACTGTCGTGAAATCCCAGGTGCACGTTTTACGTTTTTGAAATTAGATTCTGAATCATAGACCTAAAGAAAGCCAGACTGTTATGCTATCCGTACTTTGATTAGTCTCATTTGCTACTATTTTATACAGGTATATCAGTATAAAGTATATTTTCGTTTATAGCATTCTTTTTTAATTGGCAATAAATAATTTATTGTGTTTTAGTTTGTTAAATCTTCACTAATGTTATATTTAACATGTTTTTTTATTTAAATTCTGTATCTATATCAAACAGAAAAAAGCCAGTATTTCGATTAATATACGTATGTGCCTATATACGAGGAAAATGAACAAACAAATCCAAGATCACGTCTGCCGGGTGATGGTATTTTTGAAAGAAATATTAACCTGAAATTGAAAAAAAAAATACGTATATATTTTAAATCGATTTTGATGTTATTTAAAAGATAATTCCATACTATTTCTGTATAAATAGGATTCTAAACATATGAGCTCCAGAGCTAATTGGTATTTCATTTTATTTTAAAAATATATGCCTCTACACATCTTTAAATTGTAAAGTAAATATAAAACCTAAGCAAAAAATAATTCGACTATAAAAATCCACGAACTAATTCGCTTTATATATCATTTTATTTTCCATTCGATCAATATTACTTAAAACTTTAAATTAAACTGCATCAAAACAAAATCACAGCTTTCATTATGTAAGGTTTCTGTATCATAAATAAACTTTTCTGTGGTTGTAGGCGTGCTAAATATATTACAAGAACTGGTGAAAACTTCGATGATGACTTGCTTTTATTCAAAATTTGGTTCATAAGACATATCTTTTTCACCGATACACACAACAGAACATGCATATTATGTGGTTTAGTCGATCTTTCAAGGAGCTAAGACGTCAAACACTGTCCCCACAGATGAATACAACAGTTAAGCATCGCTACCAAGTTATTACAGCTACAATTTTTATCCAGTACTAGTCTCGTATTGGTATATAAGCACAGCGAAGCTAACAAAATCAGCAATGGACATGCTGCGTTCAACTTAGACCGAATTGTAAGGTATTAGTGGTATGGCTAGTCATTCCCTCGTTAGATGGTATTGTTAACAGGCGTCAAGCCTGCATAAACTGGCTTTGTAACTATAGATTTTTATTATTTTGGGTTTCTAACATAAGATAAACACACACAGATAAAATAATAATTTAGTAGGTGTTTATTACTTTTATATAAAAGATATCGCTGGTAATATTTTACTATAAAATTTGGTAAAGGAGAAAGGAGCGTTTTGCTTTGATAAATAACAATTAAATAGAACATCTGGTTCTTATAATAAGGTAAGGTAAGGTAAGGGTTTGTTTGTCCTGTCAAATATGAATATCTCAGAACTATCTTAATTACATACGCCAGTAAATAAATTTCGTTTCTAATGCGACCTTTTTAACTACTCCATCGCGTTAGCGTAAACTCCAATCTGTATAAAATTGAAACAACGCCATCTGGTGACAATAACAAGCACGTTCGAAACAACCAATCACGTGCGCTAACGCCGTGACTGTCGAGCGCTAGTCGCTCGCTATCGAGCAACGGCTGTATCCGACTATATTTTAGTTTCACTGTTGAAGGAAGGAATACACTGTATTTTATGTATTGTGTTAAAAAGAAGTTAATTTGATTATTTAAAAGGAATTACTTTCGTTCTATCCGTGATGATTCTGAATCGTGATCTTCAATATAACTATCCTGATTATTACCAATTGAGACAAAAAACCCCGAATAAAAGTTAACCATAAATCGGGCACAAACTTACTAGAATTTCTTATAGTTAACACTGATTAATTCCCCCTTGATTATTCTTCCTTGATTCTCCCAAATATTATCTTCGAAATTCTTAAGGCATGGCATCAAATATATTTCCGTATAAATCCGGTCGGTAACAGGTCTGATGTTTTTATATACTTAGGTGCAAACGTACAACAACGCTCAAAAAAGATGCCCTGACCTGACTTGTCGTATTACCTTGGCTTAACACTCAATGTAAACAAGTTTAGCTCGGGTGTTGATAAAATTTATTGATAGAATTTGATTCCATATAGATTTTAAATCTATAATAGCTATAATTATATTCCGATATATCAAATCTATAATGATACTACGATGATTTTGATTGAGGTGATTTTACATGAAATATAAATTTATAGATTAAAAATTCAGTAGATTATTTTTTAATTTGACCAATATGGTTAACAATGCAATAAGTGGGTTTGCCTAGTAAAAATTCGCAGATACCTGAAATGTTGTACCTACCTACCTGCAAGAAGGTAAAGTAAGGGTATTAATGGATTATTTAATATTTGAAAGAATATTTTGATTAAAAATCGTATTGCAAATGATAATATCACATAACAACAATTAGTGGCATAAACAATTTGTTAATATGGAAATAGGTTATATCTAATTGAAGCCTCAATATCCCACTTCGAAGAACATGTGTTCTCCAATGTTACATCTGGCCTATACTTTTTTATACGGATATGAGGCTTGAACTATTGAAGAAAATCTCAAGAGCTATATGGAAGCTATATGTGAGCATACAGACGTATGCAGTAAATATCCCGGACTCAGAAAATAACAAACAAGGATGTTCTACGACGGTTCTAAAACGCAAGCTTTTGCAGACCATCTGGGTCAGGTGCTTAGACATGAGAGACACGAGCTTCTGCAACTCATAATGATAGGAAATGTTGTTGGAAAGAAACCTGGTCGTAGAAGAAAATCGGGGTTAAAGAATATATAGCCGTTGATGGGCATTGAGTGGAGCCGAATTTTTCACCTAGCCAAAGACGGGAGCAAATAGGTACGCGAAGCTGATAGCCAACCTTCACTAATTGAAGAAAAACTTAAAGAATAGATATATAACCAGTTTATCAATCTAGGTAAATGCCCCTTGATATAATGTTTTTGTGGATAACATTTCTATAATTTAATAGTCTATTGATCTTAATGTGAATAGTGATAGAGTATATTTTCCTTATAAACTACATAGTTTGTTGTACCTCGACATTATCATAGTCGAGACTGAACAGTTTTGCCGGGATGTTCTTGAATACGTCGAACGCTACAGTCAAAGTGAAAAAAGTTAGTCTGAAGTAAAATTAATAACGTTTAGTATAATTTTATAAACAACTTTTTTTAAATATACAAGTATAAACATACATATATTTTTAATTCGGACATTACACAAATGTAATTGAATATTTTCATTAAAAATAATTTCGTAATATAGAAATAACACAGAAAAACAAGCAGCTATAAGAATTTAGCATGTTGTGTGTGTCTGTGTGTGTGTTTAGAATAACAATATTATTAAACTATATGAATAATTTTTGAATGAAGAATGAGAAATCGTAGCCTAGAGCGTAATTAATGAATATTTGTAACCACTGATGTCTGCTCAAAAATATCAAATGAATTATGAACATTTGAACGGAGGACCTTACAAGCGAAACAATTTACTAGTGAATGAAAAATAAAAATAAACGTTTACCAGACAACGGAGATACGGAGCACTATATATCAGTACTAAAGGTAATCATAATATATGCGCGAAGGATTAGCGAATGATTTATATATATGTATATATATATATACATTTATAGGTACATTAAATCTTAATATATAAACCCCGCAGTAAACACAATTATCGACTTGTCCGTCTGCCTGCTTGTGACATATTGAACATGAAAACACACCTTGATCTTCATAGGAATAAAGCTAATTAATTTATCATTAAATATAACTCGCATCGCCGGACATTCTTAAATTGTTGGCTTTAATCACGTCTGTGCCGAGATGCTTCGATCGTCCGTATTCATGTGGCAGTTTTCCTTGTACAAACACGTATTGTCAGGCCTAATTGCACTAAGAGATCCGGGTAATAATATTGTGTGTAACAGAGTTAGAAAAGACAGTGAACAATGATGAAATTATCATTATTATTTTGCGTGATCACAATGGTGAAAGGAAAGGAGGAGATGTGGGCGCTGGTCGGGAATCCACTTCTAGCCGCTCATCCTTGCAACGGTACTGAAGAAATAACTATATCATTCGAACCTGGCCTACCACCGGATGAAGAAAATCAATACTATGTGTTTATACAGAAGCAAGTACCGGTTTCTACGAAAATAGAAATTCAATTCGACTCGGAGGCAACAATAAAATTGGTGAGTAAGTTATTTTATAATTTATAATAAAATGATTTTTAATATAATAAGGATAAAGACTTTATATATTTATTATATTTATTTATTTTGTATTCGTACACACCTAACCCGTATTTAATTACCTCTGCCCCTTACTATTATCCAAAGGCTATCTGGAAGAAATCGCTTGATAGCGATAAGATCGCCTTTTGTATGCTATTGTCCGTCTTGTACAATATTTATTGACCCTTTATTGGTGTACAATAAAGAATTATTTATGAAGATTTAATTATGAATTATGATATATTAATACTACATAATAAAACTACATAGTCTTTGATCATCATTTGAATAACATCAACTTCATAGTGGGCTTATAGTGAGTGTTTCACGTGTTTGATGTGCAGTAAAAACGCTAATTTTTCTTCATGAATTATATATTTATCCATGCAACATCCGAATATTAATTATTTATTAAGTAAATTAGATGCTATCGATCTATTGATAAATCTTACACTGAGGACGGGAAATAGATAAAGATAATGTTATGAACTTTTAATATAATAAGGATAAAGACATTTAATATAATTAAAGATATCATCTATATAAGGACAGCAATGTATCGATAACGGAACTTCGATAGATTTTCTGTCCTGGAGATATACATACATATGTAGATACAGGTGGACATAAACATTTAAAATTATTAACAAACATTACAACCTGAAAAGCAGAAAATATGAAACCAAAAATTTTATTCAACACATTTATTGCACTAATTCAAGACAGCTCCGACTTCCAAACACTTAGAATACCTTAATAATATGAAACACTTCAATCGCATAAACGCGCTAAAAATTAGAATTCAAATTATATTTTAATTTATAAGCATTGGAGACCATATAATTTATAAGACCACGTTATAAATTATACGTTACGTATAACGAAAAATATTATATTCTCGTAAAATGAATAAATGTTATAATCATCAAAGTCAAAAAAAAATCATTTTTTATTGAGTTTAATACGTCACCATTCCTCTATTAATGAATAGATCTAAATTATAGATCTTTTAACTTCATAAGAATGCCATCATGTTGCTAATATGCTCATAAAAAAACAGTTTTGAAAATTAATTCTAGTGATGAGTTGATACGCTTTACCTAATAATACTAATAAGTTTATATACTTATTAGATTTGAGTGGTTCTGTCTTTGAATTTTTCGAGAACAGTCTCTTGTAATGCGTATCTGATAAGTACTTTTTGTTTTCAGAATGGCGAAACTGCGTCTAGTGCAAGAATATCAATTTATGATAATATTTTTATGATGAAATTCTTCCGTTCTGCCGACTCCGTTAGTTTTAATGTGAAAGGTCCGCAACGTGGCACTATTCCCTATTTCAAGTCCCTGAAAATCAATACGCAGGAATATTGTGAGACTCCAAACGTGGTATGTGATAAATTTAACTTACCCTAAATCGTCTAATTATCGAAATGAATGCAGCTGCTATTTACTTTTCTTCACAGCACAGAACTAATGCTAAATCAAAATATTTCTGGACTGTCATCTGAATGTTTCATGTGATATCCGAATTTAAAATTACAGTGAATACGACGTAGTCAGTGACTACTAGTTTAATTTTATCTCAACCCATTTTGGTAAGTTCTATCAGATTTCTTCAATACCCAAAAACTGCGTCAATTTCTAGGGTTACCTGGATGGGTATATTCAAGGTTATCGTGACACCGCTGAAGTTCACCTGACTATACCAGATGGATGTGGAAGACGGAAGGTAGAGCACACGGAATTGATAGTAAATGGTGAAGCCACGAAAGCTGGGGATTGGCCTTGGCATGTTGCGATTTACAGACTAGATAAATCGAACATTAAGTACATATGTGGGGGTACCCTTATATCCAAGAATACTATATTGACAGGTAAGTAACTCGATAATATAAAAAAAATACAATCATAAACAAATGTTTATCTTTCAGCAACATTTATAATTAACCTAACCTAAGAGAACCAGTGCAGACGAAAAAGACAATATACTTTATTGACCTCGGCAAGGCGTGGCTTCTAATTGCATCTCCTCCTGTAATTTAGGAAAAACGTTATGTATCCTCAGTCACTATCTTCTACCGGTAACCTTTTCAAGCATTAACTTTAACAGCCAGCGCCGTATCAAAAATGTTACTTCAGAATTACGATCCGATAAAAATATGGAGAATAAACAATCCTGCTTTCATTAGAGAGTTCAAAAATAAACGAACGAAGGATAAACGAACCACTAAAGTGAATACAACTGTACCTTCTGATATAATTATATTTAATTTAACATTATCATAAAGAGCTTATGGAGGAGAAATGAGGAATTAGCATAATTAACTTTTATTATATGATTATTTATTGCAGCTGCACATTGCGCTTCTATAAGGGGAATTCCCGTCACACCGGAGGTCTTAAGCGTTGTTCTTGGAAAGTATAACCTAATTGGTGGAGATTTGGAGGCTCAGGAGAGAGAGGCAAGTAATTGCGAACTTCTGATTCTGATTCTATATGTAGATACAAACTTTTGGTGAACCCACTTGTAAGACTTTCAAAAGCCTTTTTACAAAGTTCTGGTAGATTTTTTATTTACTATCTGTCTACCACCAACCAAAATTCATGCTCATAAAACCCCGCCAATAAGTTCCAAGTATTTGAGTTCCGACCATGTAAATTGTTACTAAACTGCCCAGATCCTTTTGGATTAGAACCAAGTGAGGGCATCAGTACGTCTCCCAACTTCTTTCGCTATATTTTGTGCTTCCATTCCATTAAATATTTACAAGTTGATAGAATCGTTTTGTAATACTATTTATATGCAGATACACAGACGAACAGGCGAAAAAGGGAACCAACATAATTCTCGGTGATAGGTATGGTACATGGTTACACGTATCTCGTGTAGTATGTCTTATTTGCTGCAGAAATTTTTGAGCTGCACTTGACCACTTATCATTAGTTGGAATGTTTGTTTGTTATGTGTTTAACAATCATCAGCCTTTTTGTGTCCACTTCTGGACATAGGCCTCCCCTAATGCACGCGATCGCGCCCTATCTTCGGCTTGCTGCATACAACATCTGCCTGTAACCTTTCGCAGATCATCATCATTATCCATTTTAAATAAATGCTAATGCTACTCAGGTCCATTCAATAATACTTCACGAAGATTTTGCGCCGAAGGAATTTTTGAATGACGATATAGCGTTACTGAAACTGAAGTCCGAAGCGACTTACAATGACTTCGGGCAGCCTGCTTGCATCTGGAGCAGCCAGGCGTACGATCGACTTCCCACGAATCGCGTCATTGGAACGGTTAGTAAAAGTTTTTTATAATTTAGTAAAATATTCTGATACAATCATTTATTTTTACAACTGGACCTGAATACGGAGAGCGACTCAATATTTTAAATTATTCACAAATTCACATATATCATATTCACATTCACAAGTTACAAATATATACGCCGTGAAGAACTATTTCAATTTAAAACAACGTGAATAATACTACAAATTAATTATAACTTTATAATAATTCTTTTTAATTTAAAAAAGTTATTCCACCCTATTAGGGAATTTAATGAATTTATATTGAATAATTTTGTTTCGTTTTTTAGTTTGTGGGATGGGGCTTCGATCAAACGGATTCTCCCTCATCCCAGCTAAAGCAAGCCACTATGCCGAAGATATCGGATAGTGTCTGTATAAAAAGAAACGCACTATTCTACGGGAACGTTCTTAGGAACAATAAGAAATTCTGCGCGGGATATGCTAATGGTGAGATAATCTATACATGCATACGTGCATTACATACGGTCACTGGCAAATAGAACTAGGCTAGGAACTTAATTAATGTAAAATAATTGTTACCAGTCAACATCAACAATAAGAAGCCTTCTTTCATTGCTCTTAGCAATACTCCGTATTTACTATCGTCCAGTACTTTGACAGGACATCAGCCGGTGAAAATCGTCACCCTATATCTAGTCTTCTGAATAATATGCGTGAGAATATGAGTGAATATTGAATTTAATCCATTTCAGGAACGTCAGCGTGCAACGGAGACAGCGGAGGCGGATTCGTGGTATTCGTGCCCGATACAGCCAAGGCCGATTCGCCTAACGCCGTAGGGTCCTGGTATATCAGAGGGATTGTTTCTTTAAGCGCTGCACGTAAAGACGTGGCTCTGTGTGATCCACAGCAGTATGCAGTGTTCACAGATGTGGCCAAATATACATCTTGGATCCGGAAACATTTAAACAATTGAGCGCCTGTTTCACGATCACGATCCCTATAATCTTTCCACCGTTAGACACGAGTCACCACCACAAAAGATCCTTAGAGATCCGCAGAGTTATCCATAATGATTAGGCCTTAAATGAGTCACTCTCAAAGAAGACAGATGTCTAATAATGGAATGATATATGAGTTGATACTGAAAGTGATTACGATCTTGAAGCAGTTATTGGTATCTATCTGTTTATTGAAGTTTAAACATTAACGTAAAATAATTTTGTTATAAATCACAAATTGCACGAAATATGACCTCAAACGTCAGGTTAGAAATCAGTGCAAGGTAACAAACGTGTGTTGCTCAATCGTTATTTATAATGTCACTAGATTTTATCAGCTCGCTTCACTACACCGAAAACAGAAGGAACTAGTAATATACATTCTTTGTAATTAAAATTTATTTTACTGTTTTATTTACGGAAAATCTCATTCCTACCCTGATAATTGTTCAGGTATTAAGAATTTTAATAAGGAAAGCAGAATGATGATTGTCTGAAAAATTATTCCTTATAGATTCGAATCACAGACCCGCCAAAGGAGACCTTAAAGTCTAAAACACTGAAATGTGACGTATAAATATTTAAACATAAATGATACTGAAATAAATTTAAATAGTAAAGTTGCAGCACAGATTCAAAGTAACATTTTTTAAGCATTGAATAAATGCTGAATACTAGATATAAAAACCAGTTACTTAATGTTTAAATCAACTTAACTTAATGTTTAAACAGCAACAACATACCATCACACCAGGTCCCTAACAAGGTAGGCAGAAAGTGCCTAGAAATTTACAAACCTCACGTGCTCCGTATACATTCATCACTCTCTTCATGCATACACGCCGGTTTCGGAGGGTCTTGACTCCCCATCAGCCAGTATCTGACCTATTTGGTCGAGATAGGAGAGTCTTGGTCTCCCTACACTTGTTACCTGCGTCCATCTTAGTACGCTCACTATTTAAACTGAGAAAATTCTCCAAGCGCGCAAATAACGTTGATTTGCTTGCGCCACAATTGAAAACTTGTTCAAATAAATTGACCGTATTTCCATTCAAATCGTTACGTACTTCAAACCTTAGACTTTAAGTAAATTCTACAGCTTAGAATAGAGAATAGTAGAGACGATGACATAACAATGTTAGCTCACATTGAATTTGAATTTGAATTTGAACAACCTGGTGTCCACTCCACTCATGATGCCGAGAGAATCAATTTCGAAGTAAACAGTTAGTAAAGTACTAACACAAATCGGAAGCAAACTAATTTGTTTCATTATTGTTTATTATTGCACTTGTTTTTATTATCGTTCTTTTTTATTAATACGAAATCAAATATGTTTTCAAAGGCGTGTGAAGTCTGCCAACCATGCGCGGCAGACCATGGCCTTAATCATTCTAATTCTAAGAGGATACGTATCAAATAGAAGACCTTAACCATGTTGCTGATGACGAAACTGAAGTATAATTTAAAAAGTATTATTGCGAGCTTTTTAATTTTTCTCATCGACCTGAAACGGGACTTCAATGACATAAAGTACGGTGAAATGACAAAAGAGAAGTGTTTAGACATCGGATATCGGCCAGTGCTCGGGCCGGCACTAAGACCGTCCTCTGAATAGCGTGCTCGGGCTATTGTTTGAGAGACGCGGATACTTAAATACGCCAGATATAGCCGAAGCCTTACAGGAATTTTATTATTGACGCGAATTCTGAACGTGTTTTGCATCCGTATGTTTCGATTGCTTCAATATAGTTAACGTCAATAAAATTATTGGAGGCATGCGTATAGGCATAAATACACCCATAATCATTTAAAATTATGATTCTACATGGAATTATGAACTGTGAAACCCCAGTGAATTAAAATACGACCTCCTATTTGCGGGTCCTAGGTTAAAATGCTGGCATGCACCTCTTTCTTTACAATTTAATATTAAATGTCACTCTATATAGTTGAATGCTGATACTGATACGTTAGTTCGACAGCAGAATGAGGAAACACGAGACACAGCTGATGCCGCGTGTGAGTATCTGACTATACGCACCAGCACATATTTTCCTCTAACACAAGGAGTATAGAAGTAGCATTGCCTTGACATGACATTGACATTGACATCAACTGGCCCGTTGGTGCACTGGTTAGTGAACCTGACTGCTGCGCCGGGGGTCGTGAATTCGATCCCCACCCAGGACAAATATTTGTGTGATTAACACATATTTGATCTGTGTTTGGGTGTAAAAACAAAACAACATATCTATATAAGTATATATTTATTTATATATGTAGTTTATCAGCCGTCTGCTTATCGTGACACAGGCACAATTTAAGTCCCTACTTTGGGACGGACAGGCGGACGTGTGTGGAATTGTCCCAAGATATTATAGATATTATTATTATTATTGAATACCACCTCGTGTTGCAAAAGTTTATATGCACATATATATTTGTGATTCCTTTTTGCTTAAACTTATACATAAGTAGATGTTTACGGGCTGAACTTAAAACACAGTCTTGAGCTCTCACGTTTGATCCTTATCCAAAGTTTTGTTGTTTTATTTTTAAAAGGGTATTAATAACTATAATAATTAAATAAATAAATAAATAAATAACCGTCACGCCAGGTCCCTAGCGGGGTAGGCAGAGAGCACGGAGCGCCAAACATCTCTGTCCTTGCAA
>DWQQ01000042.1:0-16450 GCA_018244775.1 Oxynetra roscius flavomaculata
GCTTGTTGATAAGGCGGCGCGCACGCACGCGGACCTCAGTGGCGAGACCGCCGCCGGCGCAACGACCTGATGTGCGAAATTGTATCGCTGAAACAATATCGTCGTAACACGTTTTCAAAATATAAACAATTATTAAACAACTGCTATGTGCCTGAGTGCCAGTTTGTGTTGTGTTCAGTCGCTGTGTTGTGAACTACATATATTGTTCTTACTTTAAGCCGTGCTATTAAAACGAAGCAAAACGAACTGTACACGCGTTTGGGAGGTGAGTTTTCTAATACAGTACCTACCGAATACAAGTCGTTTTACAGTACCATTGGAAAATTTAGGCCGGCATACTTTTCACGAGTTCGCGGCGATCTACCTGCGCCATTGACCGTAGTCGTTATGCTGAAACGAAAATAATATCATCGCGGTCTTGGTCGGGCTGCGCATTTGTTTGTTAGTTCACGCGCAATCATCTCAATAAACGACGAAGTGACGCAGGGTCTCTTATATCTGCAGCTGTGCAACCGACCAGAACAGAATCATATTTTCTAACAACAAACTTTCTATGCAATCAACAACACAGCTTGCGACAACTGTAATGCAATCGAGAGCTGTTCTTTTGTTTGAAATGGAATTAATGGCTTGGAATCCCTTAGATTCTTATAAATATGTATATCAATTGTACGTATCATAAATGTTTTATGTATAAACGAAATATTCCAAAATGATCGGTATTCTTTAGATAATATTCAATGATATTTACGATACGCTTAGGAATAACTTTTATGAGTCTGGGAGCTTGAATCCATTGGCAAATGCAGTTCTCGTTTCTTTCTTTGCTAAAAATATTAATACTGTAATCTGATTGAGAGTTAAGACTATTTCAAGTTAAGTAGACATGGCCAATCAATTTATACAACTTATACAATAGATTTGTATACTTACAACAGGTTGTGCAAAAATAACTAGCCTCGTCTACAGTAGAATTAATAAAATATATATATGAAATCTTGAATGAATCTATAAATCTATCTACCTATCTATAAATCTATAAAATATTGTCTTATTTATAATATGAATAATGAATTATGTTTAATATGTTTTAATTCAACTGTTCTTACCTATGTACTTTTTACAGCCTTTTGTACCGTCACCGTTTAGACCAAAGGTAGACTGACAGAGAATTCTATAAGCATTATAGTGAAGAGTAAATAAATTAAACATCACATCCCATAAAAACAATAGAAAACCGCGTGTAGGAATATGTTAGAAATATCGAAACGAAATGAAAGCGTAAGCGGTGAGTCGTTATCTGCTAATATAATTATATCACTTGTTCCGAACGTATGTATAAATAGAGCGTTGCTCGACTGTCTGGATGTGTGTTGTTTGTTAGCTGCGAACTAAAACATTGCGACTCAATTCATCTCGATGTATTACATTCTTACAAAATTTCCATTATTTTTTATGTATGTACCGTTCAAATATTATTAAATACTCGTAATTAAATATGGGAAAGGAATTATCAGATTGAGTGATATAATGATATTGTAATAAGAACAAGGGACTGAAAATTGAATAATCGGTTTTAATAAAATAAAAAATTATGCGAAGCAAGTATCAAACGGGCATGTCCATTACCCATTCAACCAACACGAAAGATCAATGTCACCTTGAAGGATAGTCAGTAGACATTCCTATAGAGGCACAGAGCAAACGTTTGTGAAAACGAATACTGTTTCTGAAGTTTGTCATTCGATTTCTACGTAAAAGAGCGTTTCGTAAGAATTATAGCTGCTCTTCAATAAGTAGTAAGTATTTGTATGTGCTGGCTGACGATAAAATTAAAAATAAAAGACGTACCTATCGGTTCTTTTTTTATTCTGAATGTTTGTTATTTTATAGCTGAAATACTTTCGCCCGTGATGACTATAGATAGTGAAAATGCGAAGTTCAATTCAATACCTACCCGTAAGATATTAGATACTAGCTTTTCCACACGACGTCGCTCGCGCATGCAATGTTATCCACGGAAAGTATTACAACGATCGAACTTAATACCTAGTCTTTTTCTGAGGTCGGACGCGTTTTAAATCTTCAAATCTTCGTATCACAGGATTAATAATGTTAATATATCGATAAAAAAAGTTTTAACACGATAAGAAGCCAAACATAGAGATGAAATTATAATGACATTAATTTATGACCAGTCATGTAGATATTTATGATCATTCTAAATGTAATCGATATTATCGATATCGATATTACAAGAAAATGTATGTTAAATTCATATTTTTATCAGTTGGCCTTACTAGATAAAAGAATTTTATTTTAGTTATATAGGTCACGAGTTTGCCGCGCCAACCTGAACAGAAACACAACTGCGATGTCAAAAGTAGCCAAGCGATGTCAAGCGATCGCTTAAACCGACAAATGTCACACAGACGGTAACGTGTCAATAACAGCTGTCAACGCGATATCTCAAACTAGACTCTATCGCGATTATATTGCAAATATACTTGAGTTGTCTTGGTGCTAAGATGTCACTTTGTTTTTACCAACATTTGTACCTACAGCATAACGAGGATATTATCAACAATTCTAACCAAGCAACACCTAAGTATGCATGAATCAAATTAAAAACTTGTGATCCGCAGTGCGTTTCGTATACAAAGCAGATAATGCACTGCTGTCAGAATGCCCAGTACGAGTCATCTACGTACCCGATCGCGTTAACGTAAACTCCAATGTGTATGTAATTAAAACAACGACCGTCTGGTGACAATAATAAGAACGTTCGAAACAACCAATCACGTTCGCTAACACGCTCGGTGTCGAGTGCGAGTTGCTCGATACCAAATGGAGTGCGAGATGCTCTATATCGAAAGCATAAAAAACTAACACTGAACACACTCTTTGTTTTCTACTTTCTAAACTTTAAAACAAAAACCATCAATGTCATTAAAAATATGTGATTCCTGATTAATCATTAATAGGCATTACAGATATCAAAAGCTTCTATTTTGTAAAAAAAAAACACATACTCCAACAAAATAACATTAACCTACAAAATTATGCACATATTTACCTACAATTATATGTATGTAACATGCAGAGAATAGAATGCACAACAATAAAAGCATTGCGGTATTATAGATTATTTAAATAACAAAACGTTAAAGTAACGATAAATAAATTATTGGGCGAATAAAATAAGATATCGAATAGATAAATATGTAAAGAAATTCCAAGAATATTATGACCAGTCATACGTCTATCGGTCGTTATTAACTGGTTTACCTACATTGTATTATTGTAATGTACATATGTTGTGTGTGCGTTGGACGACGCAAAAATGGGTCATGAGATTAGTGATTTTTCCTTGAATAATCTTAAAATAAATTCAATGCCCAATCTACTAGTAAACTTGCAGTAAATTATTGCGTACGCATTGAGATATGACATTTTTATTTGTTCTATTGGATTGTAACTTGTTTGTGATTATATCGCGTACATTGCCGTAATCTATGACGTAGGGTCGTTTCAATTAAAAAATGTAAAAATGTATAGTCATGTATTATAAAGTCCATGCAATAAAAAATTATGTTATTATTAATTAGAAATATAATTCACAAATGAATAAAGATGTCACATAGGAATAAACGTTAGAATATGAAGTCCATATAAATTTACGAGACAGTCGCGAAGGTCTCCCGCGCCTTCAATTGCCGGAGATTGCCTATTATCATCATACTGAATGCGATCTTCCTCAAACTAGTCGCAAGATGCAGGTCGTTGCGACATGTCAAACTCCAGTGAGCAATGCATAATATATTTATGCACGTAATGTATATGGAAATAATGTACATGTGTGGATACTTGAGTTTTGTAAATTGATTTTTATGTCAGTTTCAATCAAATAAAATCTTCATAAAATCTTCGGTGTCGTTATTATTAGCTATATAATCTGTTTTGTTTATATGAACGGCAGTTAAACATTTTTATTTTTTTAGGTACGGTAATTGAAATAAAATTATTAAAAAGTATTATATATATTTTATAATTTCAAACGTTGTTAGATCACAGAAATATTTCTAACCAGTTAGAAACTTGCTAAACAAATCGGTCACTATGTGACTGGAACTGCTTCCTTTTTTGAATTCCAGACTACTGCGCCTTGCACCGGTCGTCGCCTTTCATGAGAGCGATGTCGTTCTTGGAAAACATTGTTCAGAGTAAGACAGTTGATAATTAGCAAATTAATAATATACTCCCAAAAACACTAACCATTCGTGTTTTATTGCGATAACATTCTTTATGTAATAAATTTCTTTACGTTACAGATTTTATTTGGTTACAATCGCATTATGAACATTAATAATTATAATTATATCTTGAAAGATATTCACACACGGCCTTCTGATCCCAAAGTAGACACTTAAGAAGTGCCTGTGTTATAGTAACCAATTCGCTGATAAACTACATAAGTAAATATATATCTGATCGCATACATTGTCTTCTTGATATAGGACACAGAGCTTGTGGTTCGGGTGAAGGTGCTGAGGTGTAGGTATTTAAACGCGTTCTATCTTAATAGGTATTGCTGCAGAATACGGAACCCAATCGAAACAACGTAAACAGTTCGGCTAAATGTTCGAAATAGGTAATACTAGTACTGATGCAAATATGGCATGAACCTTAACCGACGCACTGAAGCTTCTACCACGTTCAAAACAGATCACCAAGAAAGCAATGAACGACTTCGTGAACGCAATTGGAAAATAAATTGTACTATATTCATTCTCATCAAACTATTTGCCAATACCGAGTCCGATAACTGTCGCAACATCATTTGCATAAGTCGATCATTGTGACATTGATTTTTTAAGAAATTTTACTTATACGGTAAAACAACATGGCGAAAGCGCAAATTTAGTTAAAGATTACGCATTGACATTTTTATGTACGTTTCATACGTATTAGGTAGATGATAGTATTAGGCACACCTGTAGATACCATATATAACCATATTATAATAATTGCAACAAGATAAAGCTAGTTTAAATTTAGATCACTTTACATAGTATGTGTGAAATTTTATTGCGATAATACAAATATAGATATTATATAAAATATTAATTTTTAACTATCAAATTAGGAAAGGTCATAATTCCAATGATATTAATATAATTATGGCAATGTATATATACCTTACACATACATACCTTAAAATGTCACTCTAAATAAATGATTTATTTAAATATAACTCAATTAAAATTAATAGGCTAGCAGAGCAGACAGGCATTTGCGGCCTTTAGCAAACAGTAGACACATGAACAAACACTTCACATATACAATGCAACGTCACATAGGTACACTGTCACTCCACCGTGTATACTCACGTCTGAGAAACTTCATGTACGCTCCAAATGCAGTAAAAGGAAACCACATAAATTTTCGCGCCCTTTTTTTCTTTTTAAAGAGAGAATTCTTTTTTTTTTAAATTCTCTTTACCATCGCGTTTAGGTTAAAGTAATAGAAACGTACAGACTGAAAAAATAATCCTCACGATCTATTTAGTTCCATACTTTTATAAATAAATAATTTGTTAATAATTATGTTACAGCTGTTTCATTTGTATACTGTAACGTAGTGTAACGTAATCTTGTAACGCAAAGAACGTCTGCCAATATTTCCTTATATAATATGTAATGTAAATATAATATGATTTGCACGCCATGATGTGGCTAATGTGATACGGCATACGTTGTATCATAAATGACCAACTTTGTAACCACATTTCAGCAAATACAGACATTTAATTGCATACATTTTTGTCGTTTGCTTTTATAACGAACAAATATTCTAACACGTAACATTTAAAGTTGCTATGCAAATATTATACAAACAAAATGTTGCGCAAAGAAGCATCTTATTTGAACAAATCTTTTAAACTATTTCATTTCACATATGCTATGTATGAGATGTACATAGCTAAATCTTCGCAAAATTAATTTGAAATTATTAATATTATAATAATTTTTTTCAAATTGAATTACCATTTACAGGACACCAGTGTAAACAAAAATGCCTATGAAGGAGTGGCTCCAATGGTTTCCGCCACCGCGCTCTCTGCTGGCGCTGCTGCTGGCTGCCGCTGGATTCAGCGGGCGACTGTTTGCGTCCCAGATCACGCACTCGCCTACACTGCTTGTCGACACGTGTTATTCGCTGTGCCGGCTCGTAGGCCTCATCACCACTGTACTAGCTTATAAGGTAGTTATTAATTACTGAAATGTTACATAATACTAATCATTGCAGACTACAATACAATAATTGACAACTTGATCCTGATCTTTTGTTCCTCTTTGTAAATAAATCACATTTACCAAACTAGCCAGCCAAACTCGTCGATTGGTTGATTCTTTTGAAACACACACATGAAGACAGGCTCGCGACGTCGAGTTTGCAAGACATAAAAAGCTTTTAGTTCGGTTTTTCTATATAACAGTATGAACGCGCAGACGAAGGAGTCGGGCGGGAAGGCCGTCTTCGTAATACGTTCGGGTGGGCGCGTATAGAGGTGGTCGGGCGGCTGTCGGTGCACGTGCTGTTCGCGTCGTTCGCGCTGGCGGTGGTGGTGAATGCGCTACAGTTGGGCGTGCATTCTTCCCACGGCCAGCCGCCACTCTACCCGAGGGTCATCGTCGGCAGCGCTGTCATCGGGTTACTTCTGCATGCTCTAAACTATATATTACTAGCCGGTCAGTAGGTAAATTTCATAAATTTGCCGCAATAGTTCACTTCCATGCATATTTAACTGTAGACGGCTTCGTGATTATAAGGCAAACATGAATTTCTATTCGTATAGAAACCTATAGAAGGCCTATAGAAACACGTAATGTCAAAATGGTGGTGACTTTAATTTCATTTTGTGATCTTGAATGTTTTCATTTTAAATTATTATAATTACCTCGCATTAATGTCAAACGTAAGAAATATAATTTATGCAGTCATCATGAATGATTGGACGACATTTAAATTGTAAATATATATTCTGTTTTACCTTAGGGCGGGAACTGAGTTACAGTCGCCGACTCAGCATGACGGAAGGCGGAAGCGTTGTCTTAAAAACGGGCGCAGGTGAACCCATCCTAGCGCACGCTC
The DNA here is from genome assembly GCA_018244775.1 of Oxynetra roscius flavomaculata. Classification (NCBI taxonomy): domain Eukaryota; kingdom Metazoa; phylum Arthropoda; class Insecta; order Lepidoptera; family Hesperiidae; genus Oxynetra; species Oxynetra roscius. The sequence goes on from DWQQ01000042.1 coordinate 7,156, forward strand.
CCACAGATATAGCCAGTAAGTTGAGAAATATTTAAATTACGAAATCTGTATATTTAATTGTAACGCTTAGAAAATATAACAATCTGTATGCCGAAACCAGTACGTATGAAAACCAATAAGTAGATTGGGCCATCTCCACACGTCCACGATCCTAAATTTGGCGCTTAGGTGTGCCTGTTTTATGGTATCCAAACAGCTGATAAACTACTCACATATAAATACATACTTATATAGATACTTTTACACCCAAATAAAGCAGAAATGAATGTGCTCAACACACTAATATCTGAGCTGGATGAATTCGAACTCAAATCTCCCCGCCCACCAATCAAATTTATTAACCACAACACCAATGAGCTACGTAAAACGAAATTTCAATTGCAAAAAAATACTGTTTCATGCACGTTATTATCATATAACATTAAATAATTTTACACAATTAAGATGCAGATACAAATCGTTTACAACGCGCCGTTTCATTACTCATATAGTGCCTGCTCGTATCTACCTTGCAATCACTGTCATTTCATTTTAATAAATACAATTTGACAATTACTATGGCCTGTATATAATACTGTTTTTTTATACACAAGTTCCGGTAATATATGCATTGTACGTTATTGCCGATTGTACGTTATCTACTTGTTTTGTTTGTTTATATATTTTAAAACGTGGCTATCACTTCTGGGCTCGGAGGAATTCTACATACATACCTCGTGTGTCCCAGGCAGCTTGTTCGTGATCAGCGCAGGGCTGACTCTGGAGTGGGAGCCGGTGGCGGCGCGCATCGCCGACCCCGCGCTCTCCGCGTGCGCCGCACTAGTCCTCGTCATTTTCAATTATCCATTTAGTAAGTATCAAGATTTCCTACGTTGAATGGAAGAATGAATTCACGATTGGCCCGACTTGTCATATTGTACATTCCATGTTAATACATGGTTTACTCAGTAAACATATTATATAATTTTATTTGTCATATAAAACTGTGTTTGTAACACTAAGAATTAAATTTAATGGCATTCGCAATTTTAGAGGGATTTCTTCTTGAGCAAGGAAAATCGTTCACAGGTTGATAATGTTGTGTTGCCCTACATGTGTATTATATCAAATACCTTCAATATAATACAAAAAATATCTACTTTACTCAGTTTACCTATTTCTAAATTACTTTTACCTTGCAACGTACAAGATTCTTAACAACCGGCATCTGAGCAAGATAAATTAACTGTCTTTAAAAAAATCAGAAAATAATTATGAAAGACTTATTGTGGGCGTAATGGCAACCGTTAGTCATATTTATCGTTTGTCAATGAAAGATTGCATCGTGCGGTATGTGTTCGGACCTACAGAACAACCAACGGCCAGGTATTGTGAGGTCATTGACTCGCGTTGCAGTTCAAAGAAAATCTTTTTCGAATAAAGATTTGTAGTTTGCATACCCAAACGTTTTGATCTGTCATAACCGAAACGTTGAGAAGTAGTTTATCATTACCTTCAAACGTCGCTAATGGAACAAATTGTGTCCAACTTTATATCTGCTTTCCACGTGTGCAACTTATTTATCCATCCGATTGCATCTTCGCCGGCAGAAATAAGAAAATAAAGAGAAACAGTCTCCACTGGGGAGAAACTCCTCCAGCTAGTCTTTTCAAGGAAGTAAAATTTTTGTAAAGTCCGCATTGAATCACAATAATTGAATTGGGAGTTTCTGAAATGTATTTTCGACAACCGATACGCCAGCTGCAATTCTGGAAGCGCATATTAATAACTCGTTGCAATAATCTACAGCCTGCCCATGAATGAACCTTCAATGTAAACTGAACTGAAACTAAATCTATTCATCCTATGCAATGTCCACTGGCCGAATGTGAAGATATGTTATAGTGACAGGCTTTACTTTGCGGATGTAATAAATTAGCCATTTTTACATATCAAATAGTCCGTTTGCAAGCTATTGTAGAGCCATTAATAGCAGAATACGCTTAGCGGGGAAAAGCGTGTTGGTAGTAGTAATATATTTATACATATAGTATGTGAGTATCCTTAATGAGAAGATTTAAGAGGTGTAGGATAAAAACACTTTAATCGTGTATTGTTGCAAAGTGAAACTAACTTAATTTATTATGAGCATACTTGGTTGTGTCCACTTACATAGACATTATCTAAGCACAAACTTAGTATCAAGCTAAAAGTATTAAAAGTTTTTTATACCTAGCAAGCACTTAATTAAAAACATCCTTACAGTGAGATCAGCGGGTCTGGTGCTGCTGCAGACGGTTCCCGAGGGTTTGGGCACATGCGAGCTGCACACGGCCGCACTGCAGGTGCCCGGCGTTGTAGCTATTCACGAATTGCACGTATGGCAGCTCCATCGCGACAAACTTGTTGCCACCGCTCACGTGTGCTATAACTCTCAAGAGGTCAGTAGCACAGTTCAGTTTATGATGGAATCAAATGTGCTTGACTTAAATGATTTGGTCTCACATATGCCTTATTTGCAGGATTACTTGCGTCACTCCAGCCTTGTTTGCGATGTGTTCAAACGCCACGGCATAAATCTCGTAACGTTACAGCCGGAGTTCGCGCTCGATTCAATCGGAGGTGAGTCGAATTTTTGTTCGTCTTTTTGAAGACTTAAGGGTGAAATTAAAACAAAATAGGAAATTATAACACTTATCTTCTTAATCCATAAATTTTTCTTACTCTATGAACGGTTCACAGGTTCGGATGCAGAAAAGAAAGCCTTGATAGAGTTTGCCAACGTGGCGTGCTCTTGTCCTTGCGCCAAAGAGTGTGTCGCGCCTAGATGCTGCGCGGCTCCGCGGAAACCGTCCATCACTCGCGTGTAGCGATATTATTAAATAGAAACATATTATATGTGAAGCATGAAGAAATGAAGTTGCACAAACTTCTTGATTATGTCGCATGACAATTAGTTAGTTACCTTCAAATTAATTTTTGTTAAGATAGTATATGAATGTGTGATTTGTTGAAATTATTCAGAGGTCGTATACGTTATTATTAATTTAAGACATAAAAAATTAGGAACAAGCTAGGTATGTACATGCAACCAAAGATGTCATTTCTAATAAACAGTGAAGCAAGCGATTGTTGTACCGCCTACCGAAACGAGTGGGCACCTACTCGTAAATGTACAGAACTGAGGCGTGAGGTGAAAGTGGCTTCATAAAAACATGTTCCGTGCCGTGCCAAACCATCTTATCTCTCAATCATTTGAAAATTGCCTTCTTAGGTACGTTTGCCAAGAGATTACTAATTTTCAAGTTCTCTAATAGCCATTGTGTCCAAGTTACAATATCAATGCAATGGCATTTGACCGCTAAACATTTGGCTAAAGCTAACCAATTGTTGTTCATAAGTATTGGCAGAGGTCGCAGTAAACATAACCTCAGGCTGCTTTTGGCAATTCACTTCTAGTCGACCATCAGTTTGTTTAAAATGAATATTTAATTGTTATCTCTTGCAGCTATGTAGGTATACGTTAATATTATCATTCAAAACGATATTTAAATCAGACGACATTATGTTAATCAAAATTTTTGTTATCCCGAATAGTACGCAATGGTAGAATTGAAATACATATAAGCGTATATTGCGAATAAAGTGCGGGCAAAAAGGTAGTAGTACAAATTTTAAAAGGACCGCTAATATTGTTGACGCACAGCCCGTATCACAATACCACAAAGGCCTACCGCCAACTGCGGTAAACTGTCATAATGATAGCTTTTGTATAGAAATTATATGTAAGTTCACACATTTTATTTTCCTACAAACTTATGACATGCAGTATTAAAAAAAACAATTCTAACGTTACACAACAAACAGACGAAAATTATGAATTATTTATGAAGTTTTTTTATTATTTTGTGGCTTGTTACAAAATTGTATTTAATTTATTGTGTAAGTAAAAAACGAATTTTCGAGAGTAGGTAAATATCAATTGTAAAATGTATCGCAACGAAATGCGACTGTGATGTTCCTAGGCAGTATTATAGTAAGCTAGACAGTAAGTCGTTAAGTGCGTCCTTCTTATTCTGAAAGGTCAGTGAAGTCCTTCTCATTGTGAGATGAGACCAGACGATCGCGAGAGAGCGAGCTAGTGCTGATCGCTGTCAGTGTTCTGATGTTTACGTACTCGTAATTATCGTTACAATGATGACAAATAATAAGATAATACGCTATAAACTATAATGTAATTTGTGTACAGAATTTTGTTGACTATTGTAATACAAATAAAATATTTTCTATATAGCTCGGTCCGTTTTAATTACTTTACTTGGTGATAAATAAAAATAACGTCAAGATAAAAAGGACATTCCATTAGTAGAAAGTGATGTTTAGACAGGAAAGAAAAGGATTTCGTCTTAATTTTAATGTGAAGTGAAAGACTTAGAGGAGCCTATTATATAGGGAGTTCTATATGATACGTGGTATATCATGATAATGTATATAATGATACTAAAACGTAATGAGTTTCGTGGTCAGTTAATAAGTCACTAGTGAAAAATGTCCTGTTAATACTGAATATTAAATAGTAACTACGAAACAGTGGAATTCTTTGCTTTAAGTCACAATTAATAGAAAACAGTATTCGGAACCTCCCAGAAAATTTTAATAGACTTTTATTTATTTATTTACTCATTTCTTTCTTTTTTTTCTCTTTTCTTTCCAAATTTATTGGTTTCTTGTGTTCTCACTAATATGAAAAATGTAAAAAATGTCAGTTATCGATTTTTGACCAGATAATGATGAATTAATTTGACATTTGCTTCCTTGTTCTTGTCACAGAGGACACCCACGAGTGCGAGAGTTTGAATTTGACTATAAGACATGTAAACCCTCAACAAGCTGATTCGAGAAACATGTCGCTTATTAAATTGTTAATAATTAGCTTTCATTATATAAAAAATTTAACTTAAAAAATAGTCATATAGGGCAATCTTCGTAAAGAGGAAAAAAATCAATTTCTTTTAATTCAATAAATTTATTTAGACTTACAATTTTCTGAATAGAACAATAGAGTTTATTATTAAAATTTGTGTATCATGCATGCATTTTATATTATTCAACATTAATAGAATTAAAACTCAAACTTTCAGAGCCTCCTACAACGGTAACATGCAACATTTATAATAATTTCTTTAAATCCAACCAATTTATGGGTGCGAATTGATCACGTTTATTGAACTCCATACATTCACCTATAAGTGTATCCGCGTACTTTAAACTAACTTGACAAAATATCTGAAGTGTAATAATATATGCATTGGGTACCTACAATAAGAGAATTATTATCACAAACAGTCTAATACAAAGATATAAGTGCTACATGAACAGTCCAATTTATCTTTATCTAATGCCGATAAAGAACAATAATTCAATTCTATAAAAAAAATTCTTACCATTATAAATAGAATGCACGAATTTGAAGTGAGAAAACGCTTAAATTATTAATACTGATCGATACTGACAAGTCTGTTGATAGTAACCGTTAAGATTGGTTGACCCTATCTTATTTTCATACATAGATTGACGTCGTCTATTTAAAGTTCTAACGGAAAAGGGCGTTCTGGCTCCGGTCGTCCAAAGATGTATCGCTAGGTGAGACATCTGAAGAGTTGCTCGTAAACAGCCGCCGGCAGTGGCCAGGCTTACAGGCACGACTTTTGACCAACTTGTTACAGGATTTGCCGATTCCCACTGTGTTATTCTGAAATAATAATAATATATTGGGACGTCTGCACACACGGCCGTCGGTTACCAAAATAGGTACTTAAGCAATGCCCGTGTTATGGTAACCAGACGGCTGATAAACTATATGCATACACATAAATATATACTTATATGAATATATTTTTTACACGCAGATATAGAACAAATATTTGGGCTAATAAAACAATAATTTATCCTGGGTGGGAATCCAACCCACAACCCTCGTGGCTCAGCAGTTAGGTTCACTAACCACTGCACCAACGAGGCAGTCAAGATAAATAAATATTAAGACAATACGTGACTGACACGACAACGTTTTCTAGATTCTTTTGTTTTATTGTAATTATGATATTATAGGTAGAACATATTGGCGTCACATCTCGCCCGCTTCGCTGCACTCACCGTATGGCCTTAGATAAATCAGTAGAAATATGAACTATTGCTATCTTTAGATTTAAGCCACCATGACGATTTTGAACAATCGTAAATAAATCACTGACTTATAGCTCACCAAATTTTCGACCGTCATTTTTCACAATACCAGAAGACGATATACTTACATCTGAATACGATTCGCAGATATGAATGATTTCGCGTAAATATTCTCGAATGTCAAATTGAAACATTACGTATACATAGTGTACATGAGAAGTAATCAGGCACCGTGTCCAGTGACTGTGATGTAAATTCGTATGAGTTGTAACAAATACAACTGTTGAGAACAGAATTGAACGCGAGCGGTGCATATGTCGGTTATTCACATAATATAATACTATTGAGCATTATTATATTCGACATAAAATGTATAGGGTAAATGTCTATCTAGTTTTTGGAATTATTGTTATCTAATGTTTGTGTGTTTGTAACAAAATAATATATAAGGACTAATCCCCACGAATATCTGATACCAAATTAAGCAAAGACAACTCATACATTAAATATGAAAATTTCCAATTACATACTCTTGAAGATAATTTTGCACTCACAAATCAAATGAATACGCATCCCCAACACAAATTAACATTTGAACCTAATTTCCAATCTAACCGAGCGGGAAAATATTCATAATAGAACAATTAAATTCTTTCATCTTCACGGGTAGTGCTTCAACTAGTAAAATGCTTAAGAATCTCTTACAACTAAGTAATGATAACATAAAGTGTTGCAAATTGTTCCCGATGATTTATTCTGAAATGCGTAAGACAAATAATAATAATATGATTATTATTCATATTTATGCTCACCACAATGAGTCGGTAGTTGAGTTTGACCGCAAAGTCGCATTCGCCGAAGCAGTCCGTCCAACCCATCCACGGGCCCGTCTCGCAAATAGCACCATCTACAATATTTTTTATTTTATTCAACGGGCACAGAGACTACCTGCTACTAATACCACTACAGATTATGATTACCGCCAATAAACGTCTCATTCTTCTAAATCATGTTAAGAAAATAAAAATTATCGTCTCCTCTTTTATCTTGCAGATACCTTTATAAACAAAATATTTCGCTCAGTTAATAATTTCGAATATCCCACACACACACAGATACTAAACCAGTATAGATTACCAAATTTATGATCCAATTATCTGTCAATTTATAAAAATATCTTCAACACAATCAACAATAATTTTCCTACTGAAACTTTAGCAGACAGTTATCGCAGATAACTGGATACAGTTTGTCCGCAAAGTTGGCTTGCGCTTTTCAACCTTTTGTTTCAAGAAGCATTGTTTGTGAGACGATAAGCTTGTATCGACATACGACGGCTACCGTACTTGTTGTTTGTTTAATAAGTAGGGTATTGCGTTTTATAATAAGTGTTTGCTATCTTGCTGATAATATGAAACATGAACAAATACTATTTGTGGGATAAAGATAATTCAGTTAGTAAAACATCTATAGTATAGTATAATTGCCCATAACGTAGACAGATGGACTTCCAATGAAAAGTTTGTACTACATACTAAATCAATATATGCTGTTACATTTTTGTCTATATATAAATCTCACACGCATTTCGGAACAAGGTATTGAATGTAAGATTCTTCTATTGCTTCGAACTATCTACATATACTAATTGTTATCAAAAGATCCAGAACGATTTCCTTGCACCTGCTTGTTTCCAACTGGCTGAAAACATGGAAATATGAAGGCATATTGTATGCATTACACTTCCACAATAGATAATTTATGACAGGCCATAAAACTACTACTACATATTAAGTAGGCGATGGCCATAAATAATTTTAAGTTATAAACCTTAATGTTACGAACACTTCTTTTTTATAGCGAATATGAGGAATTCTTTCTACAATTCCAGAACTTTCTGGAATATATACTCTGTTGTGGAATATTTAAGTCGGAGTCTGGATACAATGCGTCCCAATCCGACGTAACTCCGCTCACACAGACCGTGTCGACCTGCGGACAAGTCTAAGTCACATAAGGCGCCCCCAAATCGGTGGCACTATTACCCTCTTCTTTGCGGACGGAATTGCATATTCTTTTTTTTCTGCAACTCAGAGGCATGATTACGCCTGCCTATTACCCTGCCCTACAAAAACTATAATATGTTTCCTTAATGTAGCTAAACTATTTTACAAATGTTACTTGACTATTTTACCATTTTTCTAAACTAATTCACATACTAATTGTACAATATTACAGTTACTATATTTATTTATACTAATTATATTTACCAACTACATATTCCTTATGCTATTTTTATTCTTTATGTTATATTTTAAAAAAATTACATAAGGAATTGCACTTTCGGACCAAAGACAAAATCTCACTTCTATTCTCCCAAATCACATAATAAAGGCGGTACGATTTGGGCTCTCCGCAAAACTGGGTCAAGCTGTAAAAGCCGCTAGAGTCAGAAGAATCCAATGCAATTTGTTAAAAACATCGAACAAGTGTAGATTAACCGTGATACTACATGATAATTATGTATTTACATTGGTTTTACTACTAGTTTTTATTGCGTATAATTGCAACAGCTTCTATAATTCCTCTTATGGCATAGGTCGCTTCGTTTCAATTCTAAGGACCACATCGATTAGGTAAGTATTTTGAAATAAATGACCAGAAACTAGTCCTGAAAATATTAAATCGTACCTTTCGGGTTGGGCGTGTCATTCATAATAACTTCGTTGTCTGCAGACGACGGTGTAGATTTTAATCTTTTCGTGGACGTTTCCACGGGCATCGGTATAGCTGAATGCGAAAAAAACATTTCAAATAAGTTATATGTAAACTAAAGTAATGTTGTATATTCTTAGCGGTGTCGATGAAAATCATGATTTGCCATTTCTTATATTATCGTTTTATGTTTCATGTTATTCTACCAGAGTACATAAAAATATGCGTTTTTTAATTACTGTGGGAGTGCTCGATATCGAATGCGTAAGAAACTCGAAAATAGTACATGGATTTATAAGTACAAAAAATTTAATTGGTAATTGCTATTTAGACGTATATGAATAAGTATATAAATAAATTGCATAATATGTCAATCAACAAGGCCACAATGCCAATTGCGGCAAGTGTACGTTCC
>DWQQ01000043.1:0-16404 GCA_018244775.1 Oxynetra roscius flavomaculata
AGTGAAATCGTTCTTTGAAGGCGAATGATATGTGAATTCATTTTACTTATCATAACAGCAACAAACCAATGTTTTCTATGCGCATACTCTTGGGCGGGGTCATATCGTTGTTTGCGACATAATTGTATTGTTTAATGTATTTGTAAACATTCTAGAATAAAAATGGCATACATATGTCTGTGTGTATAGTCATGTGTAATTTCAATAAATCACTGGCAGCACAGATTCGGTTGCAGTTGCATTATCGTATTATTATAGGATTTTAAAGCAACGCCGGGCGGGTAGACGAGCATGGTACAATATGTTTCAAGACTCCCGGTGCGAAAGGTACCTGTAACACAGCATAAAAACCATAAAAAGCGTTCCTGGTGTATATTTCATTTGCTTATATCTAAACGTGACAAGTCAGCGATGGAGCTCACTCACCATAATAAACCGGTATTAATTAATGATATAAACCGGAATTCAATGACATGATCCGACGTAATATAATTGTTTCTGTAGGAAAAGTTGGAATTGTATGATTAAGATGTTTAAATTGTCTTTTATGTGATCCCATCTCTTTATATAATAAGAAATAAAATACCTCAATTGCGTTTAAATATCATCGGATGTGACAGTTTACTTGAAGCGGTTGCCAGAAGACATTCAGGGCAGACACTGATAAAGATTAAATGTTGCACTCTTATTGGTATCAATTGATTTAGTAATTAAATGGTAGCCATTTATATACTTGTAGCCGAATATAAAAAAATAGCAGTTATGTCAACTAGGTAAGTTAAAACACCGGTTTTGAAAGAAAATGCGGAAATGACATAAAAATAAAAATTTAATTTATTTTGCTTACGAACACTTCAACTAATTTAATTTATTCAGTAAGTACTCACGAGTATTCAGAAGAAGTAGGTAAAAATGTGTTAAAAAAAAGCAAAAATTTATGAAAAATTCAACCATGCTTTTGAATGTAGAATTGTAAATATGTATACAAGTATTGAATTTACAACATTTATTTTTAATGACATCATACGTTAAAACATATGATGTACCTACATACGTACTATACACTTGGTTATAACACTTTATAATGCAAATTATACTGGTATGATTAAAAAACACGTGACGAATATTAAAAGACCTAAGCAGTGACATGAGAGAAGATGAAACGGATACGAACGCGTAGTGCGTTTATGTATTAGTTATATAGGGTGAGTGTACAGCTTAATAGGGGTGTGCCGCGTACTTGAAATAATTAAAAAAAGGGGGAAACATGTCGTTGAACTTCACAGTATCACTTCACAGTATATATAGCTATCTTACTGTTACAAAGAATCAACTGCTAAGATACTAGTAACGAGCGTAAATAGAATTAATGAAATTAAATGATGATTCATTGTTGTGTCTAATGTCCATCAAATTCCTGTGTAGCAATTATGTCATTAAACGTTTCGCATTAAATTAAATTAATTTTGTTAAATCTTACAAAAAAAGTCAAGTTTTTGTATATATGTATATTTTATATTTATGGAAATAATAGTGAATATTGTTTTCGCCATAAACAGTTTCATTGAAATAGGTTTTTTTTAAAATTAAATATTGGATACGTGTTTTAAATAATCAACTATATTAAATGCTTACTTACAAATTTTCCGAACTTTTACTCATCTCCCGTATGGTCTAGTGGCTAGGATACCTGGCTTTCACCCAGGAGGCTCGGGTTCGATTCCCGGTACGGGAATAATTTTTATTGTTTCTTTTTAAATTTATTTTTACATATTTCTTATAATATGTTTATATGTTATATACTGCAATGAAATGAAACGTGCTGCTTAAATTAGCAAGTTTTATTTCATCATACTCGTAGTTTGTTAGGTGAGAAGTGTAAGTTGACATACAAATGAGGGTTACATCCATTCGAAAATGTGGGCGGAGACCTTTAGTCAACCTTGGTTAAATTGGATTTATGAAGATGAATACCGTCGTATATTCCAATGCAATTATCTAATTCGTTGCACACCCAATAAATTGACTAATTGAAATAGTTAATGGAAAATTATTTTTGTTACTACAGATCGGGATATTAAATTAAATAGCTTAGAAAATCATAACTTGTTTATTTTTATTTGGCTGAATACACAAGTTGGTTACAGGAGCGTAACAAATTGTTTTATCTGCATCTACAAATAAAAATGACAATAGTACTGTTATACCTGTTGATCAGAAATAAATACATTAATAAAAACATATTTATTATAAATTCAAATTTCCATTTCGGTGTATATAATGTTGAATAAAATGGAATTCTTAATAAATATTAATAGTATGCCTTTAAGCATATTGGCCTTTAAGCATATTGCTGTATTGGCCTCCCTCGCCGTCCTTGTTAACAATAAATTGTTACCATTTATGCGTATTAGCTGATAGCGTTCATACTGTTCAATCGACGACAGTTTTTAATCATTATTTTTATGAAATTGTTATCTGAATGTGAGGCAAAAAAATCTGATTAAAACATTTAGTAGTAATATGACTTACCGACTGAAAGATAAATAATAACAATTTAAAATAAAGACTGAAAACAACATAGCTTAAAATTATATATGTATATGTTTTCATAAATCAAACACGAGACAATTATTATAAATGCAGTTATTAAGTTTAGCCGTGTGCAATATTTTAATATTGAAATAAAGAAAAAGATAAGGTATGTCACCCAATTACGTGTTTACTGGGTTATCCGCTCTTTTGTTAGTTATCTATCTTATCTTTGTCCCGTGTTGCATTGTGTTCGATTACGAGTTCCACCTGCAATAAAATTGGGATTCTGAATCTTGTGAATTACAAGTTCGTCTCTTGTGGATTACTTTTACTTGCCATCCTTTTGCATATCTATAATTGATTGATATTACTATAAAATTATTAATACTTCTGACAACATTATTCTTGTATTTGATATGTATCAGTGCTTCAACAATTCATGTGCGCCGAAATAAAATCCTATGACTAGACAAACACGAATAGATCGGTTGTAGGTGGCTCTTCCAAGAATATCCACTTTCTGTGTATTTTTAGAAGTATGTGAAATCAAAGTGGATTTCCTGTCGAATTTGAATTTATTTAATAAATTCGATGTTTAATAGACTATTAAGAAACCAGTTCTGATCTTACAGAACAAACTTTATGTGGTTGGTTCAGTTCGTTTTGTATATCAGATTAAAATTATAAATCTTATCTACGTAGCTTAGAGTACCTAGCTAATCTTGTAATTTTAATTACTGATCTTGATTTGGTTATAGTGTTTACCTAAATGACTTATTTTATTATGATTTCAATTGTGTGTTTTAATTGAATCTATAGGTTTTTACTCTATCCATTGTAAGGTTTGTCCAAGAATCTTGAATGTCATAAAACAGTACTCATTGTTAGCATGTGTACAATATCATAATAATATATCATAAAAGAAGTATTCGTCGTAAATCTAAGTTAAAAGAAGTTTCAATCGTATTTATTATTGTGAGCGTTTTTGCACACGATTGATACATTTAAAGAGTACGATTGCTTAAGGTGTTATATATAGTATAAAAATATCGTAAAAATCGTAAATCGATTCTGTATTTTGTGCTGACAGTTCGGTCGTTGTGACATTGCAACAAGTTTATCTTTATCCCGAGCCGCCGCTTTGACCCGCTGCGCTACTTCGGGCCTGGCAATTTATTCTGGTCATCGGTGTAATGACCACCAGCTCGTGTTGTTGACTCTCACATATGACTGTCACGATTTGTGTGCTCCGACGTTACTATACAGCGCACAAAATATTAACCGATTATTCGCTTTGTTGTAATTAATAAATGTATAAAAAAACAGGGGAGCGTACACGCTTACGCCTAGTGTCTTACGTAAATGTATGATTAATACTGGAATTGTTGGTTCTCTAATCATTAGTGTGAAATATAACTGAATTAACGTTATGGAAAATTATCGTCGCTATTCATGATATAAATAACAAAACCAAAGAAATATTCTTTGTTACAATGTTGGCTTTGTCCTATAATAAAGCCAACGTTGCTTAACTATTTTGTGGGGTGGGTTAGGTAGTTTTGGGGGTAAGGTGACGACACTTGTGGAGGAGTCCTAGGAACCCGCGTATTAACGTACCAGACACAGACAGCACCGACTCTTACGTTTCATGCTGCTTCAGTAATTACTGAATGCTAATTAGGCAAAATTTATTATTCCGCTTCTGGGACAAATTTACCCCTGGGCACAATTAATCGGTCGTTTCGATAAACTTGGTAAAATGGTTAGTGATTGTGACTGCTGAGCTGCTCACAAATTTCATTCTAGGCCGGATGGTGTTGTAATATATGTATGGTGGTGAGCATGTAAACCTTTGTTCTATGTCTGGGTGTAAAAAAATATCTTTATATGTACATATTTGTATTCATATATGCAGTTATTCAGCCGTCTGGTTACCATAGCAGATGGTCTGCCTAGTTTGTCATTGTCATCTCATGTTTACCGTGTGTGGAGATGTCTCCAATATATTATGATCTTACAATAAACGGTTTTAATTATTTACTTTCATGTGTTGTATGTAATTATATATTTGTTACAATGTATACAAAAACGCTATACAAAAATATAGTTAAAATAAATTTCAATTGAGACTTTATCTCAATAATTGTTTTTAAATCTATTATTGTGTTATATTATTATTGGACATAATAAAAATAATTACTGTTTTATAACATTCAAGCGTATTGGAAAACGTTATAAAGTATACTGACATTGGGAACATGAAATTAACGAATAACAATCGTTATAGCAAAAACTTATAGATTCAGGTAGCAAAGCCAAGCTCATTTTGCCCTTAATGTTTTATTAAGTAGCGGAGAATGATTTGCGATTCTATTTTGTGAGGTCTAACAAATCACCGTGCGGTATTAATGATCTATTACATCAAAACAAATAGGTGAAAAAAGTTGTTAGTAAATTAACAACGGTATTTCATTTGAAAATGTTGTATATACCTGGGAATAGTGGTTATATGTAGAAAGTTTAGAGGGCTCACGATCACGAAGGTTAAAGATTAATGTCATTTAATAGAAACATTTGAAAATAACGAGATATCTTTTACTATTTGTGATTAGTCAATTGACCAGTGTTCTGTAAGCAAGTATTTTTCACTTAGTCTTACTACAATTTGTATGGACTTGAAACAGCGCCGTCTGGTGACAGTAATATGAACGTTTGAAACAGCCAATCACGTACGGCAACGCAATCACGTTCGAGTGCGAGATGCTCGAAATCGAGGCGTCAATTGCTGTCAGTACTTTTAAACTGTTTTTAAGGACGCTTTATCTAATAGAAACTTATAAGAAGAATTAGATAACTGTTACGAATTGTGAGTGAAGAAATAATCAGGAGACTAAGGAATGTATAAGTAAGTTTGTTACCTAGCAGAAACTTGTGAAAAGGACAATAATTGGACAGTTGATCGGAAGATAAAGTAACTACTACTTTGTGCTGTAAAAATTATTTCATCCTTTATACCAAGGACTAGAAATATATCTTGTACTTAGTACTTGCTTATAAAAAGTACTGAAGTAAAGTTCTTTGATATCTGAAAAATCAATGCATTTATCGCATGCAATACTTGACCGGCAGTTAACTTCATTATTAACAGTAAAGTAACTTGATCATCATTCCGCGTGGAGTAGGCATTTATATTACTTTATAATGTAGGTCGATTTATATACTCTACACAAACCTCAACGAATGCGTCACTTTATTGTGTTATGTTAATGCCATAAACACAATTAAAGTCACTTACTCTCGTTAAGAGTGATAATGCAAGATGTCTTTGCCCTCCCGAGGCCTGAAAGGGACGGGCATGTGTGCTATATCAGGTCAACCATTGTTTCGTGTTGCGCAGGCTCCCTTCAATCTTTGTTAGAAACTGCTGACTTACAGTTTCTTTACTATGAATGGACTAAAGTGTCGCCGATATTTTTTTAACGTACACTAGCACAAAAACGCTTGTAATATTCGGTAAAATGATTAGAATTTAAAGCCAAGCCAAAAAGGTTTGATATAAATTATAGATATAATAAAGCGTGTAAAAAGCAGTAAGAAAATGTAAATATTTCTATATAAGTTAAGTGTAAGAATTAAGTAATAATAAATAATTAAAATATAATAAGTAAACTGCATTCCCCAAATTTGTACGCCGTAAAAGTTAAAATATTGATTGCACTTATAATTCTGTAAACTCTTTAAATGTACCCATACCTTTGCAAGTAAACCTCTTTGTCTTTGTCTCAACTAAATATCGTGAAAATATAAGCGAAACATTCTTTAATAAAGAAAATATTCGGGATTCTACTTTTCTGATTTAACAGACATTCTCATATTATAAACAATATGAACGAATCTTTGCAAACGTGGGAATTAATAAGACCACGAGTGGGACAACTGTCGCCGATTAAATTATTACTAATTCTTAAGGAATGTGGATTATCTCATATAAAATATTACGATCTAGATAACCGCTTGCTAGGTACTAGTTTAAATTTCTTCAAGTGAATAACTGCACCTAGTGTTCTATGAAGTAGGGTCGATTACGATATGTTGTCTTAAAACAATATGAAACAATCTAGCGTTATTACTAGACGATTACCTATTGTAATGAATGATTCTTTTGATTTTGATACTGCTTGTATCCAAACGTTACTTTAATGAATAGTGGAACTACATCGTCTCACGGGTCGACAGATCGAGTTAGATAGAAAGATTTATTGCCTTCTCGGGCTTTACTGTTAATGCATATCCGTTCTACTTTATAATTCATTCTATATGAGGGACAAGAACGTTCTTCTATATATAGGGGTGTTTGTAAGTAATTTATTGGACAACAGTCGCAATAGCGACAGTTCGTAGTACAGTTTTGAGCGGTACACTTTTGTTTTCATTAAAATGTTTTTAGCTTAAACATATATGCATCCAGGTTGTTTTCTGATAGCTGCACAGGCTGCAGTGCCCACTTAACATGCTGGAAGTACAGTGACATTTTTCCTGGTCATATATAATTGATAGCTTTAGATTGAATTAACCTGTTCTAATTGTAACCCCTTTCATCTCGTTGCCGATTCTCTCATACATATCTTATTACTCATTTTGTTTATATCCAGTACCTATAGAAATAACAATACGAATTAAGAACAAAATCAATGATTGTTCGGTTATATTAAATGTAATCACTTAGCAGGGATAAGGGTGAGGCCTTTTGGGATTTACAGTTCGTTAGGAGCGGCTGGAGGTGATCCCGAAACTTCACAATGCTTCTGATTAATGAACTGTGAACTAAACAATGGGCATCTTGGTGGTAGGTACATCAGTATTTCTTTTGAAATGGTGATCAAATGTATTAAAATATGACAATTGGGCATATGTATTTTCAGTTGTAAATGTAATAAAAGTAAGTTAGTAAATTCAGTCGACAATCATACAATAATGAGCGTTAAAAGTTTGCTTTGTTAGAAAGAAAAGAATGATAATTAATATAAAAAATCATAATATGTAAATAACCTTTTAATAAGTCTTTTGATTGTAAACTATCTCTCACCACTTCACAGCTTTGTAAATGAAAATATAATATTTTAATTACGAAAAGTAGGGTCGGCTGGAATATTTTTTCGTTTTATTTGAACAATTTATATGGAGCGGCGCTCAATATTAAACTTCATCAAAATTGGATCGCTTTTAATGCGACGATATACCAAATACGGGTAAGAAGACAAAATTATTTTTGTTTATAACGTATTTTATGTGGATGTATAAGGGAATGGTTTATTCTAGCCATAGAGTTATTGCCGCGTTATGTGCAGTTAAAATATGATTTCGCAAAACGGCTAAACATAGGATGGCACAAAGGAGTACAGAACCATGATGGATGGTTCTATTCACCGTTGATTTGTTCATTTAAGTCATTATTTCATAAAAGGAGGACATTCGAAATTGCGTGCTCTGAAGTGGAAATGTTGCCAGGGTCATAAAAGATTGTTTTATCACGACGGCCGCCGGTGGCTCGTAATTGCTGTCATGTCTCTTATCTAACATCAGGGACTAATTCATATTTAGCAGCCAGCGCTGTGATTGGTAAATTGCCGGACGAGTTCGGCGCACGTGCAAGTCCCACCTACTCGTGCAGAGATCTTGACATGTTGTAATCATTTATTTGATTTCAGGTGAAGTATGATACATATTCTCGTTACTTAACACTTAATATCGATCGATTGATAATATCGATCCATTTCGCGAGTTTACTTAATTATAGCATGTTATATGAGCTGAGAACTATCATTGACTTTGACAAAGTAAAAATGTATTGTTATGGAAATTGTAGAGCTGTTTTTATCGACATTTTACATAGTGAAAATCAAATATCACTTGATCTCTTATTCTAGGTATTGTCTTCTTTATACTATTGCGTTCTTTATATAACCTATTGGGCAAGAATTACTCGGCGTTAAAAGATCGAAAGTAATTGGATGGTCCAAATAAGGATTATCCTTTTTTTTGTATTGCGATTCCTCGCTTGTATTGAACGAAATTGGAATCAAATTAGGCGGAATCCGCCTCCGCACCGAATTGCAGCAATTACGCAGAAACAGCGCCGATTAGTACAATTTAGTGGCGACATTGCGTGCGCCCCCGCGACTAGCGGGAGCGCTAATTAAAACTTTGCTCCATAGTAATATTTTACTCCAATAAAGGAGTGGCAGTATTGTGCGTAAGCTTAAGAGTGACTGATTGAAATAAGCCATATTCTTTTTTGTTTTTTGTGGTCTTCTTGAAACTAGAACGAATTGAGAACTGGAAGGTTTCAGTTCACCATTGTTCATATTTTGGGCTCTCACGTGGACCTTGATTAGTATTAAAACGTTAATATTCTAATAATTTTGCTTGTCAATTTTATCCGTAAATTATTATAATATTTCCTGTTTGTTAGATTAAGTTCCCGTCTCATGCATACATATGTCGCACCTAAATTAAGACGGATATGACAAGGTTGACGAATCCAGTTCGCCGAGAGACGAGTACCTCACCTCGCTTTGTAGAGCATGCAATCATACCAGCTAAACAAAAGATCACTCGGCGTCGTGAATGTTCACGTGTCAGTTACAATTATATTACAAAAAGGTCCGTATCACTCTTTACGACTAATAAAATATATTTGTCAGTTATATAACTATTAACTACAATTAACTAATTAATAGAAAATGTGTAATATACATATTAGTTGTCTATGGTGCTTTTTATTTACAATTCTACAGCCGAGTTTTAGATATATACTTTTATAAATAATCTTCCCCTTTCGAGTGTTACATTTTATTGGCGATGTCGGACATTAAGTAATCGACATTAAAATTATTTTTACTTGTGATGAAATCATTTTTAACTATTCATAAATCTTTGTATGTTTTATTAATTTTTATCTCGTGCAATTAAAAGGCGAGATAACGTCATATTATTTACCTTTCAAATATACTTAATAATATCTAACATTTTATAGTCTTTAAACTTAATATAAAATGTATTGTCTATGAATCATTAATATCAATATCTTTATAACTATTCGATCGGCATACATACATGCGTATGTATATTTCATAAGGTGTATCACTTCGTTTAGAGCCATAAAGAATGTGAGGACACACGCCGTCATTCAGCAAGGAATAATGACGTCTTTTTTGAATCTTCTGTTAAGATCATGGTGCTTATACGATAGATATAGATTTTTATGATGTAATTACTAAAAACTGTTGATTAAAGTCAACGAAGTCGACGCTTAGAAGGTGTGTAGGTATTATTTTATTCATTCGGCATTGAAGTGCTTAACGTACGGATATGGTTGATATTGTGAATATACTGTTCAATCAATAGAGTACACAGAGATATGTTAAATGTAATTCATTTATGTACTTACACGGTGTATCTGAGTATTTAGAGTTCTTGCAATAGTGCATCCTGTAAAAATGAGCTCATAAAATATTTTTTTGATCGTTATCGACATTGAAACGAACTGACAGATTTTATTTTATACAATAAAAATAATGAGATTTTTTTAACGAATGATCCCTTATTGAGTTTCTTTTGTTGATTTTACTTATAGTATTAATCAACAAGGAGCGCCCTTAATATTTGTAACAGGACGGCTTAGTAGTCTTTAAAACAAAAGGCGACGTTATCGTTATCAACTTATCTGTTTGCCCAAGTGTTTTTTTTGTGATAAGTTAAACTAGTATTTAACTCAATATTATTTTTTACGTATACGAATAATATATATATAAATTAGTATTTCAACTAAGAATCAACTCTCATAAAATATAATTAAGTTTAAAAGTTAAATTGATTTCTACCGATTAGAATCATTTCATTAATATTGGCATTCCTTATGATGTTACGTTTCAAAACCTGTAAACTTGTAAACTGATGAAGTGTAAGTAAAGGAAAAGTTTGTAAAGTATAAATAACTATGTTAGCTCTCAACCCCATTTTATTCTTATATAAGCCTTTAAATCTAAATTGCAGACCATTATATTTTATTTCAAGATCTAGAGACCCAAATGTATGTTACGCTAGGGAACGAACTCGACGTGAGAATGAGTGAATCTGATTATACAATGATTAAAACTAGAGTATATGTGCAAATTTTATAAGATGAGTTTATGTGTTAGAATGCGATAGTTACGTATGCATCATCAGTGAATTAGTATCGTAGACAAAACCATAGGCACGAGTAGGTACTATCGTGCTCCGTATTAGCTCCCGATCACAAATGAAAGTGAGACTAAGTTAGATTTATTGTCTTGTTTCAATGCGATTAAATTGCAAGGTGTGTCCGACGGTGACCCATACGCGGGCAGGTAAACTCTGAACAGCATTAGGTAATTGCGTTGATGATGTAAGTGGCAGCAGTTGAAATCGACCAGTGACGCCATTCCAAGGTCAACTCGCAAGCTGTATGTAAGTAGGTATGCAAATGTAAATAGAAAAACAAAAAATATAAACACATACTTTTTCTGAGAAAATATTTACGATAGACATGTTTGTTTTCTATATTTACTTAATTTAATTTTCATAAAATGTAACTATAGTTCATTATAAGAATCGGTGCATTGTTAAGTTTCATTTGAATACACGATTCGTATTTACAATAAGTTTGATCTGGCGCTATCACGATAAATTGTTTTTTGTTGATGCAACTATTTAACGTGTCATTGTCGAGTGACGGTTTCATCTTGCGACAGGGCAAGTTACTTTTTAGTTAGCCCATTTACCGTGCTGCTTCAGAGCGTATGGGCGAAGATAAGAATTGGTTGGTTCGATTGTTCTAAGTTTTTTTAACAGCTCCGATGTGTTTGATGTACATGATAAAATAGTGATTATCGATTTTTTATTAATGTTTCCTTAAAATTATTGTAGGATGTAAGAAGTTAGAAAACAGATAAGCAGTGTGAAGCGTTGCTTTGATATATGACAATATTTATTTTATTGATTTTCGTAAGCTCTACAAAATGACAAGATGATGAAAAGTTATTTTTGAAATGATTATAAGGTCCAGTAAAGTATAGTAATATGTTAGTTTACTAATGTAAAAATATATTTTCGAATAACTATCCCTTATTTTATAGAGAGCAGAAAACTGGCGTTGAGTCTAAACTGAGCAGTTCCTTAAGTAATACTCAAATTCTACCTGAAATTAGTCGTCAAGCTGGCACATGCCTCGAGTTAGTGCAAGTGTCTAGTTTAAGCAATGCGAGCACTTAAAGCCAATTGCTTCCAGTAATCTGTCACGTCAAAGCGTCACGTCATCATGTGGTCTTTGAATTACTCCGTATTAACGCTAATTGCCATACCGTTGGTTGATCTTTAGTGTTTTTTCAACACTTGTTTTCTTTAGCATAAAACTAATGAAATCATAGCATGAAATTATCACAAAAACTTAATTGCGCCTGCATGATAACTTAGAAAACTGACAGTAAATTTACATACTTGATGTTCACTAGCGCTACTTAACCACAAAAGTTATAAAACGAACAATAGATTCCCTGCACTTCAACTATATAGAAATATAGTATACTTAATATATACTTATAAATTGTCTCCATCGTAAAAGCATTTACAAATAAAACGAGAAAAAAGTAACCACTTAATTGTCTAATATCGTATAATGAATCGTATAATCGGTAAATACCCTCTTCCTTCTCATTTCTTTCGTATAAAAGAGACATTTTCGAGGCGGAACTGAATCTATCGCAACATTTTTTTTATTATTTTTCATTTTAAATGTGTATTTTGCTGTTTATATTGTAGTTGAGAGCCGCTGTTTATTTTCGCTCTTCAGTGACAAATATGTATAACAATTATTGATTACTTTAGTTTAAGAGAATTAAATTTTTATATGATGTACACTATGAACTATATTAATCATATAAACATTATTTGTTATCCATTAGAAAACTATAAGTGTATATAATTTTATATGATAATGAATATTTTTATGTGTTACAATATCAAAGAAATAGATTACGCGTTTAATTTTTTAGCGCCATCTGTTTACCATTGCCTGAACTATATAGTAAAAAAATAAAATGCTTTTGTTTCATTTACATTCCTCTAGATGGCGTGGCACCATGATCTCCAGAACGTAGATTATAAAACAATATGAAGTTCCACTACCGCCTTATAGATGGCGTTTGCGACTTTAACTTGTTCTTTTGAAAAGTACGGATGGCGCCATCTTATGAAATTATTACCTCATATACGTTATAAGGGCTACGAAGCATGGACAAGATTAATATTATGGATTTATATATTTTATTATCAGAAATTATTGAATAAAATAAATACTTTTTAAAATATGTATCGAAGCAAGTAGCTAGCACTTCGTATCCTGTTATTCATAGTACTAACGAATCACACGTCCTCGTGTCTTGCAAAGGAAAAAAAAACATTTGAGCAGTAATAACTTGGTAGCTGGATCACCTTCTTGAAATTTATCTTACGCAATTATCAAATGTTTACATTTAATTGGGCTCTTACAACTATTTCGAAATTGCAATGTACATACACTTAACTTTTAGGTAATAACAATTAATTATAGTCAGGCTATACCAGAACAGTTATCCAGAAAAGTTTATGAGTACAAAGCTTCTTTATAATATTATTAGTTCAATTCGGTAATTCATGATAAATGACATTGTTTACATATTGATTTTCATAAGCTATGAAGACAGATGAAGTGATGATGAAAAGTTATATTATAAATGTTTGTAGGGTCCAGTACAGTAAAGTAATATGTTCGTTTACTAATGGAAGAATATCGATTCAAATAACTATTTCTTATTTTATTGACTCGGCTACTCTTGGCCTGCACTTTGTGACTCTGTTCTTGGATACAATTCATTGTGAGCTGAGCCTCAGGAAGAGCTTCTCGCTAAGAAAGAGTAGAACTTGCCAAGAGGACATTAAGTAGTACCTGTAGCGGTCATAAAGAGCTTTCATTACCGTACGTCAGAAGACACGCTCAAGACGTCTTTATGGAGCAAAAGATGTTTGCTCAATAGACTTTCATTCGAACGGGATTCGATGGAAGTTCTTATCATAGGAAGGTTATATATAAAATGTTCAAGCAATGCAGTTAATCTTAAATTACAAAGGACGTCGGGTCTGGGCTGAGAAATGTAAGCAGTTGTGATAATAAAAAATCGAAACTGGAACAAAGCTTGCTCTTTCAATTCATCCCATATTTTTGATCTGTAATGTCATTATAACAAATAGAGCCATGTACATGCATAGATTAATGTTTATGCTTGTATGCATAAAAAAATTAATGCTTTCATGATAGAAATTAGGAATGTGTAAATCATTGCATGAGGTTGAAATCATTGTAACTCGTAAAATGTTAAGGAATTACAATGTTTCTATGTCAAAACCAGGCTCCATTTGAATCTACAGTCGAATACAATTCCGACTAACATAAGTATCAAAATTATTTTTGCACTATTTTGAAGTGCAAGTTTACGTGCTTACCGTTTCGTAATGCAACATTACTTACAATATCTACAAATGGGCATTACTGCAACATAAAAATTAATGTTATACCTTATAGAAGCAGCAATGGTTCCATTACTAGATTTTGTCTTAAATCCAGCGTATGCCTTTAAGTAAAAATGCAATATATGGTACGCATAATATTTGTCACAAGTAAGCGAACTGTCAAGTAGTGGTTTAGATTTCAGCCTCGCATTCCGGGGTTTCGCGTTCGATCGTTGCTACTGACTTTACAAAGATATGTGTTTTCTAAAATTAAATATTACGCAAATAGAGTGAAAGAAAAAAACGTAACAAAACCGAAGAGTTCTTCGTAATGTTTCATAACGCGTTTACATTCCGAGAGGAGATCTCTGTTCAACAGTGGAACGGTATAACGGTTGATGATGATCATGCCAAGAGGATGTTGGACCCTAGACGACAAGCAGTCCAAACGTCATATGACAGGTATTTTTATTTTGACTGTTACATCATATTATTCTTTATTTTTACCCATATTTTCTAAAAACGTAAAGTATTGGCGCAAGAAAAATGTATGTAAATGTTAACGAACAGGTTATTTTAGAGTACAGCGTAATATCCTAATAATACCAACATAAAAGTGGTCCACAAACGTATAAAGCAGGCGATGACGCGCGATCTGTGGTAAAAGAAGTACTCTCAATAAATCAGTGTAAAAATTTCACATGTTTTATTTTTGGGCTATGGATATCTAGGCAGTAGGTACTAATGGTATTTCTCAATCGTATATCGCATTCGATTTGATTCGCGTAGATATGAAAATTGTGAAGATTGCGGTGTTTTCTTTGTTCCGTGCAGTGTTATGGTGATCAATGCAAAGAGAGTTCTTTTGCGCGTTTTTTTTGGATTTTCGTGTCGACGCTTCTGGAATTATTGATAAATATCAGTATCTTAATGTAAAAGATTAGATGAGGAGGGCTATGGAAAAGGCATCGCACATTTTTTCGGTAAGCGCCTGAAAAGCCTCACGCACGTTCGCCAGACACGTAATGTCATGCGACACGCAACGCGGCACGCGAACAAACTCTTCCTGTTTGTGGCCGCTTCGGGCAAACGCTCGTAACCCTCAAGGACTTTGTCAGTGTAATGCACAATTGGAATTTATCTCTATCATTATAGACCACGCGAAAATGCCACTGGAATGCGAATAATATGTAAAAACATAAACTCATTGACAACAAGCACGTGGGTTTTATTTTAGCACTTTCGTTTGTACTTAATATTTTTCTTTATAAAACTTTTTGTAGTTTCCATTCTGGTTATGTAATACTGAGCGTTGTGAGATCTTCGCACGGATTATGTTATGTTTTCTGTGATCGTTACCACTTTTACAGATGTAATTATTTAAAAACATACCGCCCAGCAATAATAATCATAGTTACGTTAACTAGTTAAGTACAAATTAATCACACAACATTCTATAAATCTTAAGAGACAAATTTCTTAATAAATAAATAGACATATCGACAGAGACTTCAGAAAATTTACTCATAAAGCCCTACTGTTAAGAGATAGCTGTGAAATTATTATAAAATTATATTCTAATCATATTTTATAACAGTATTGCAATTAGCACTGAAATGAGGTTCATATCCTGAATCTCTATATACTTTATTATCGATACGTGATATCTATCGCTTATCATATCCGCCATCTTAATAATATACAGGCTTGACATAAGGAATTTGACGTTCGCGGTTCTTGTTCATATCTACAACAGGACGTTAAAATAGACTCAATGATTTGTCAATTCGTAAGCGGAACTATATTTCTATGGAAATTCTAGTCTGTTTATTAATAATTTCAAAGTTAAACATTTATTACATTTATTATGGATCGCGATGACCACAATTTAAGGAGATCGGAATAAATCTTCTCTGTTATCACATCGCAATGTCGTTCAAGGTCGCTTGCCTTTTTATTTCTATTAAGCAGATGATCGTTACCAATGTACTGATGTCAATTGCGAAAGAATTATAGATAGTCAGAATGGTGTCGCGATGATTAGGCGAAACACAGACACCTGAATAGTCTCAGCTTCCATCCCTAAAGGTGTCAAAGGATCTATACATGCATATTATCCGATTAAAATATTTTCATTCAACAAATTAATGCTCTAGGGCAGGGATGAGCAACCCGCGGCCCGCGGGCCCCATGCGGCCCTCGAGGCATGTAAAAAATGCCGAGAAACAGCTTAAAGGATAACAAAAGTGTCTAATTAGTTGTAAATCTCTTAATACAAACATAAATCACGTTTAAAACATGGTT